>JABWTJ010000825.1:394676-481000 GCA_016801875.1 Solanum sitiens | reverse complement strand
ATCTTGAATTTGATCTAAGTAGGTGGCATTATTCTTGGATGATTTGTTCACGTATGACTTATGTATCAAACGGAAGTTTGTGCAAGGAACCCAAGTCTTGAATCAATTGAATGTTATTTACATTATTAATTGATTTCATTCTAATATTCATAATATTTTTAACTCTAAGTCAAATCACAATATTTACATTGAAAACTTACTATTCTATTTTAAATTTCTCTTACATTGGCCGATGGGTTGTGGGTTCGAGTCCCCACAACCCCACCTTTTTTTTATTATTAACATGTTATTCTCCTATTCTTTCTTAAACCAAGAGGTTGTGCTCTTTTATTTTTCTCTTAATTTCGTTCAAGTAAGGAGGTTGTGGGTTCGAACCCCCACAGCCTCCTTTCTTTTAATAAATTTTCGCTAAGGGCTGTGAGGTGGTGGGTTCGAACCCCCACAGCCCCATAATTATATTTTTATATTTTCTCTAAGTTAAGGGCATGTACAGTGAGGTCATGGGATCGAACCCCCATGGCCTCACTTGTTTTATCATTTAATTTCGCGGCAGTAGCTAAGGGGTTCGAATCCCCTTAGCCCCAACATCTTTTTTCTAATTTTATTTTCCTTCTACTCTTCATGAATTCTGACCGAGGGGTGGTGGGTTCGAATCCCACTCCCCTCATTAATTTTTCTCTTATTCTAGCCCTTGCTCATACCCAGGATCGAACCCCCCAGCCCTCACCCTATGCCGTGTCTGTTTCGCCCAAGGATGAGGTCACGGGTTCAATTCCTAGTGGCCTCATTCTTTTATTTCTTTAGTAAATTTTCCAGATTCATATGCATTTTTATTTAGTCTATATTAACTTGTACAATGCTGGAAATTTTTAGTTACTATTAACTCATAACATCAATGTTTTACTTAGTTCATACATTCTTTCATAATTCCACTTCAACGTATTTTTAAGTGCATCCTTTAGAGAATTTATTGGCTAGCAAACTCTTATTCAAGTCAGCCACATTTCTTAATTATGAACATCACAATCTTCATGAGTTTGGGTACGTAAATTAACAAACACAACATTAGCAATTTTAAGCCTCAAGGCCGAGACTCCAAATATGGCATACATCTTTCTTAATTTCGAACACAAATACATGGTTTGTCTTTTCATAAACTAACGTACATCCAACACATTAACATTTAACACAAACATCACATAATCCTAAGTCTACCAGCAGTCATACCAACCTACATTCGTTGGGAGCTAATGACAGGGAGCATAAAATAGGGGAATCAACCTTAGTTTTTGAGCCGAATATACTGAGTCCTAGGGGTCTCTTGGGAAAGGGACCAAGAGTAAGAAGACCCATACCTTGTTTTCTTGTTAAATGTCCAGAATGCTGCCCAAGAAACGCCTCCACAAATCAGTCCAAACGCCCACACTCACACCTCACCCGACTAGCGTAGTAGTTCTGCTTAACGTTACCGGATTGTTTTCTCTTTGAGTTTCTATCTTTCAAGTTCTTGATGAACTTTTGCCTTGACTTTATTTTTCTTTTGCTGATTGTTTTCTCACGTTTTCAGCCAAGAAAAGAGAGTGAAAGAGAGAGAGAATCGTGCAAGAGAGAGTGGGGGAAATGGGAGATAGAAGTCTAGTAGAAGTAGGACTTTGTGGGTTTGAATTAGTCAACTCAATAATTAATCAAAATTAATAAAAATCTGATTTCTTTTTCCTAAATCAGCTAATATTAATTATTTATTAAAAATTAAGTTAACACATTAAAATAAAAGCAAGTTTAATCTTGCTTCTAGTGGGGTTCGAACCCGGGTGACCCCATTTTGCGAAAATGGGTCACTTCGGGTTGCCCCACCCGAATTTCTTTATTTTTTTAACTTAATTAATTAAATAATTAATTACTCAGGGTAATTACAATATTACCCTTGGCCTGGAAAAGACCATTTTATCCTTGGACCCTCAAAACTTAAAATTTCTTCTTTTGAGTTCGGTAAAAACTCTTTCGATTAAACCTTTGTTTTCGTGAGCCTCACATGGTTGGTTCTAACCTTTCCAAGCTCAATTAACTCCCCAAGTTAGTTGGCTTGGTCGTAGTAAGGGTTCTGAGGTCTGGTTCTACGCGTATCAATACGTGTGGACCTTGGTCTAATCGCAAGCATTCTTGAAACACCTAAGTCTTGATCCTATTCATTTTTACGGTTGTTACAAGAATAGTATGCTCTATGTGATAAAGTGAAGTTACGATGTTTCTTGTTTAGGTAGACTTAAGTCCCTCTTCTTGATGCATGAATGATATGTAGCTATGAGATGTCTTGAATTAGGATGCTAAAGCATGTTAGTCTTGTATTTATGAATGCTATGAGACCTTGAATGTTTCTAAGAGGGTCCTTTATGTGAAACCTTGAACCTAGTGGTAAGGTTATGAACCTTGAAGTGGAAAGCCGTAATGGTATCCTTCTTGTATGAATGATGGACTTAAGTTTGATTGGCTGGAAAGACATCATATTATCCTTAGGAAGTCATTATGAGCTATCTTGTCGCCATTGTAAGGTAGCCCTAGGGGACCTCTTTGGTAGGGTAAATATGATTGAGATATGAACTTGATATGAAACCCATTTGTATGAACCTTTAGTGTCAATTACTCCATGAGAACAAAGGCTAGCACTAAGTGAGTATGGTAAGGGAAGTAGCTCTAGTTAAAGGATGAGGCTAGAGTACAAAGTAAACCCTTCATATTCCCTAACCATGTGCCTACATGGGATGTGTCCAAGTTCTACCGTTGGCAAGTAGAACACCCTCCATCGGAGTAGTTTACAACTCCGGATTCCATGTTTTGCTACCGTGGTCTATGTTAGTTATTGCATATTCTCATCATATGGGATAACTACTAGTATTGGAGAAGTTCTATGAAGTTTAGGTGGTGGTATGGGACGCTATCTAGACATTACACAATAGGCTTTGAAGATGTTAGTGAGAGTCCCTAGGTCTACTCCAAGACCATTACTTGAATATCCTTTATGTGATGAATGTCTCTTAAATGAAGTAAGGAATGTAATTACTTAAGTTAAGAAATCATGTTAAATGAATAAGTACTTATCTAGAGTAGTTAAGGGTTGTCTAGTTAAGGTGTGAAGGGGGCATAGGAATGGTCACTTCGTATCTTACCTAGATGAGACTTAATAATGACTCTAGTTAGGGAAGTTGGTTGGTTAAGTAGACATGATCCAAACTTAGGTAGTCTCAAGGTTTACTTAGGTAATCATAAAGAGGTCAATCATGGACATGCTCTTCTTGATTTACGTGAGTAAGTCTTTTGATAACCTAAGAAAATGTCATGTTACATGTGCTATTGTGTTTAAGTGAGAATGATCTTATCCTAGGTAATCTAAAATGGATGTTATTACTTGTCAAGGCAAGAACCTTAATTTTTCACTTATATGGATAAACTAGCTAATGTCTATCTAAGACAATATTCCTATAGTGTCACATAGGTATGGGATAAAGATATTAATTGCTACTAGAATCCCGACCTCTAGCTACTGGAGAGTTTCCATCTAAATATCTTCTTGGTGCTAAACATAAATCACAAAAAATAGTCATAATTCTTTACTTGACTTATCTTTCATTGAATACTCATCAACTAGCCAACCCAAGCTAAGTTTCCTTAGAACAACTCCTAAATCTTTGATTCAAAGTTATGTTGAAAAAACCTTTCAACACTAAGAATCCTTATGTCAGAAAATCTTTCACAATCATGATGTTGATGTACCGTGATTTTGCGGTACTTTCAATGTTTTTCCTTGAGAGTTGTTTGTGTCTAGAGCCTTATTGTCGTAGTTTAACATGTTTTTATCTTTATCTTGCAGGAAAGATGTCCAAAACCAAAACACAGAAGGCAGCTGAAAAATAGTGCAGAGGCGACCCAAAAGGCAATCTGCAGGACGAAAAAAGATTTTAAGTCTGGACTGACGGAGATAGTCGACGGTACGTTGTTTCATTGACGGTCCGTTGTTTCATTGACGGTCCGTCCGTGGGGGTCGTCGATTACAACCGCATTTTCTGGACAAACTTTACTTATTTTAATTACTTTTGATTTAGGACAATGTTTTCTATAAATATGGTTTAAAACCTCGTTTTTGGGGTTAGACATTATTATTATAATTGTTCTTAGTTTGTGTTTGGAGATTGGTTTTTGCAACTTTAGCAATAATTCAATTTCCGAATTTAGTTTCCATGTGTTATCTTGTTATTTCAAGTTGGTTTTCTGGATTTTCTTAGAATTGTCAAAGTAAGTTCATGTTGTATTGCTTAACAACTATGAATAGTGTTCTTATTGATATGACCATGTGTGTCTAAGCATGTTTTGTCAAGTTTTACGTGTTTGTTTTAAATGAAATTGATGTGGGAGGTCCTAAACTCATATACGAGCATTTTTGGGTTGGAAACGTCCGGGAAAACATCCCCAATGACCAACCAAGGGTCCTTGAGGAAGGACCTTCATTTGAGACAAAGGCTGTCTTCGACCAGCCCAATCGACTAAGGCAAACGACGGCTCGTTGGCCAGTCGACGCCCCGTCGATGGGAGGCGTGGGTTAAGACTTATCCTAGGGAGATCAAGCTCCCAATGGCTAGTCTCTGAACTCATTGACGGAGGATAGCACGATCCGTTTGTGGACTGACACCCCATCGTTTGGCAAGTCATCTGTGAGTTGTATTCCTGCACAGTTCACTGTTAAGTTAAGGGGTAAATTGGTAAATTCACCCCACGTCAAAATATGACTTTGGGCGGTTACTTAGGGGTAATTTGGGTATTTTGAACATGTTTATAAGCCTTAAAAACTTAGGAGAATTCATTCTTCAAATTCAAATCCCAAAATATCTAAGAAATTATTTAGGACTCCATTGAAGCCAACTTAAGGAAGAGCTGGGATTGGAGGTTTAAGTGGTGATTCCTCATCAATTTTGTGGATTAACATCATTGAGGTATTATTTTTGATCATTGAAACTCTATTCATCAGGAACTAAAAATTCAAAGAGTTTTCTAAAGTTTTCAAAGATGAACTTGTCCAATCTTATGATTTATCAATGGGTTCTTGCATTGAAGGTTTTAAAGCATTATATATTGATTGAATTGTTGTTAATTAGATTATTTTAACTCAATCCTATGAACCCATGTAATTGATGAACCCTAGTTTTTGACTACTTTATGGGTTATTTGATATTGACTTAATGCTTATGAATTCTATTGTAGTTTTCTATGGGCTATTGAATGATGTAAGAATTGTATTCAATTGATGTATAGGTTGTATTAGGTTGATAAATATATTGAAATTAACCTAGATTCATTGAGTATTATGGTTTTTGAATTGAATTGACGTTCATGGTCATGGGTAAGGTATTGGTATTGGATTGGATGATTTAGCTATGGATTGAAGTGGTGAGAATGGATTGGTGGTACGCTGCCCTAATTCTCTTTATTTTAAGCAATGTATCTCTTGAATTATGTTGTGATTGTTATGGTCCTGTTATGGTGGCGGTACTATGTGAATGATGTGGCCTTGTCGGCGTTACTTTATGTATTATGATGATCATGGCCTTGTCGGAACTTACTTGATATACTATGATGCTTTGTGTATTGATTTATGTGAAGTATGATCATATTTATATACATGTGAAGTAATGTGAAAGTATGTGTTTCTTCTATTGATATTAGGTGATCATGTTAGACTATGACTATGTCCTTGTATGTGCAGTCTTATAGTATATGCATGATTGTTCCTACTTGACAATATGAGTCTATGTTGGTTATATTGATGATGTTATAGTAGTGGATAGAATGACTTAAAGATGATAATGGTTATTCCTATGTGCTTCTAGAATGGTCTTCTATATGTGATAATGTGAAGTAATGATTGTCTTGTTTTGGTAGACTTAAGTCCCACTTCTTGATGCATGAATTATATGTGAATATGAGATGTCTTGAATTAGGATGCTAAAGAATGTTAGTCTTGTATGTATGAATGCTATGAGACCTTGAATGTTTCTAAGAGGGTCCTTTATGTGAAACGTTGAACCTAGTGGTAAGGTTATGAACATTGAAGTCGAAAGCCGTAATGGTATCATTCTTGTATGAATGATGGACTTAAGGTTGATTGGCTGGAACGACATCATATTATCCTTAGGAAAGTCATTATGAGCTATCTTGTCGCCATTGTAAGGTAGCCCTAGGGGACCTCTTTGGTAGGGTAAATATGATTGGGATATGAACTTGATATGAAACCCATTTGTATGAACCTTTAATGTCAATTACTCCATGAGAACAAAGGCTAGCACTATGTGAGTATGATAAGGGAAGTAGCTCTAGTTAAAGGATGAGGCTAGAGTACAAAGTAAACCCTTCATATTCCCTAACCATGTGCCTACATGGGATTTGTCCAAGTTCTACCGTTGGCAAGTAGAACACCCTCCATCGGAGTAGGTTACAACTCCGGATTCCATGTTTTGCTAACATGGTCTATGTTAGTTATTGCATATTCTCATCATATGGTATAACTACTAGCATTGGAGAAGTTCTACGAAGTTTATGTGGTGGTATGAGATGCTATCTAGACATTGTACAATAGGCTTTGAAGATGTTAGTGAGAGTCCCTAGGTCTTCTCCAAGACCATTACTTGAATATCCTTTATGTGATGAATGTCTCTTAAATGAACTAAGGAATGTAATGACTTACGTTAAGAAATTATGTTAAATGAATAAGTACTTATCTAGAGTAGTTAAGGTTTGTCTAGTTAAGGTGTGAAGAGGGCATAGGAATGGTCACTTCGTATCTTACCTAGATGAGACTTAATAATGACTCTAGTTAGGGAAGTTGGTTGGTTAAGTAGACATGATCCAAACTTAGGTAGTCTCAAGGATTACTTAAGTAATCTTGAAGAGGTCAATCATGGACATTCTCTTCTTGATTTACGTGAGTAAGTCTTTTGATAACCTTTGTAAAGAAAATGTCATATTACATGTGATATTGTGTTTAAGTGAGAATGATCTTATCTTAGGTAATCTAAAGGATCTCTTGAGTGTGTGTGAAAGGGATTGTATGGGCGGTCGCTTCACAACTCACTCAAGTGAGACTTAGAATCAACTTTGGTAGGAGAATCTCCTTGTAAAATTTTAGTATAAATAGAGGGCTTCTCCCTCAAGTAATAAACAGACCTCTTCCAAAAAACTTCTCTCTCTACTCTTTTTCTAAATTTCGCTTCCAACCCCTACATTGGTATCAGAGCTAGATAGTAAATAAAATATTAGTTATGGAAAAAAATCAGATATGGAAAATCTACAAGAACAGGTATACTCATTTTTATACATGAGTAGCTAAACTGCTTTATTCCTGATAATCCCTTTTTGATTATAAGTGTTTATTATGCTTTAATATTGTTATAATAATCATCTTTAGAAGGTTTGCTATGGAAATATTCTGAGAGTAGGTAAGCCCAGACTATGCCATCCTAAAGTGGAAACCGGTAGGCAAAGAGAAGGCCATTTAGGGGAGTACACAGAGTTGAGGCGCTGTTAGGGTAACTGATTGAAGAAGAAAACCATAGTAGTGACTAGACGAGATGATTATTAAATTATTATTATTACATAATAAATAAGTATAATCTGTGAAGAGGTTAGAAGGAATAAAATGTTAGCGAAAATATGATAAAATGACTACCTATTTATTAAATGATGATGTTAATTACATGATATTATTATTCTATATATTGAAAGATCTTGATGCTGATATAAGAAGAATAATCTATGATAGATTAGTAACATATGAAATAATTGAAGAAACAATTTATGATTGGTCAGAATTAATTATCTTAGATGATTTTGATCTTGACTATTTATATGATGATCTAGAATTATATAGAGATCAATGATAAATTATAGATATTTGAAATTATGGAAAGAAACTAAAGAAAAGATAGATCTAGAAGAAAAATTATTAATTGAAAATGTAAATAGATATATATATCTTAGAGAAGAAGAATATTTAGAATATATAGAAACTAATGCTAAAGAAATACAAAGATGAAATTTAGTTAAAAAAGAATATTATGAAAAAATATTTTCTTAAAAATGAAAAAGGTAAATAATAATATAGAGAGAAAGGTAAGAAAGATAAAGAAAAAGTTAAATAATTTATATATGAAATATGAATTATTAAAAATTACTAAAAAAGATACTACTAAAGAAAATTTGTTGATAGACCTAATTTCTAAAACAGAATATAAATATATTTGTTATTTGAAAAAACAATATGGACAGAGAAACATATAAACAACAACTGATAGATAAAATAAATGAAAAAAGATACGAATATGAATTTAAAAAAGAAAGAATAGAAGAAAATATATTTGCAGGAGTAAGTAGTAAAGTAATATCAATCCAAAGAAAAGTTCTATTTGAGTTAGAAATACAAATAAATTGCCTAGAATATAAATTACAACATGAAAACCAAGAAGGACTAATAATAAAAATAATATTCTCAAATTTAGGAAGAAGATATAAAAAAATAGGAGATAAATTATATTTGATGTTAGAAAAGGAAACAGCAAAATTAGAAGATAGTTTAACAGCTATGATAAGAATAACAAAAGAAAATGAAGAAATAGATAAAGCCAAAGAGATTGAAAAAATAAAATCACAAGCAAAACAAGAAGTACAAAAGATAGAAGAAACAAAAAATACAAAAATAATTGAATTAGAAAAAGAATTAGCTCAGTTAAAATTATTATATGAAACTAAACAAAAAGAAAAACAAATAGAAAAAGAAAAAGAAAAAGAAGTTGAATTGACTAGTGAAATAAATAAAATGAAACAAATATTAAATGAAAATGAAAATCTTGAAATAAATGAAATTAATGATGAAATAAATGAATCAGATATAATGAATGATCAAAATTCAGAAATAAGTGATATAAGTGAAACATATACAGAAATTCTAGAACAAGTAGATAAACTGAAAAAATTAGAAATAAATACAGGAGATATAAATAAACCAGGTACATCAAGAGTTAAAACTCCAGATAATAGTCCTAGGAGTAGTCCTAGAAGAAGTAATCCTAGAAGATCAACACCAACCTATTATACAGAAAGTTATGAAAGATCAGATACAACAAATACAATATGGAATAGTAGATTTAATAAAAAATGGATACTCAGACCAATAATGGAACAAAATAACTTTTTAGACTTAGACTGTGTTATAGATATAAACAAGGTAATCTTATTATGGGTAGGAAATTTATCTAAACAATTAGTTGATAATAAAATAGCAGTAAAAGATACACCAGGATATATCGAAAGGACATTTGTAGGAACAACAAAATTATGGATAGAAAATTTACCATCAGAAAGTATAGCAACACTTAGGAGTGATAAAAAATAGATGGATCAACATCAACAACAAATATAGATATATTAGATAAATATGAATTGGCTATAAGAAATGAATTTGGAAGTATGACTACAGAAATAAAAGAACAAAATAAAGAAAAAATAATAAATAGACAACTAATGTCAAAATTAGCAATATGTAATATGTGTTACATAGAAGAATATACATGTGCATTTAAAGAATATTATTACAAAGCAAAATATAATATAGATGAAGTAAAAGAAATAAGACAACAATATTTTACAAAATTACCAGAACCATTTAGTACAAATATATTAAAGATTGGAATAACAGATACTTTAGGAGCTAGAATAAAATTTTTACAACAATGGTTTATCCAATTATGTGAAAATCAAAAAGAAAAATTAAAAATGGAAAAAGTATTAATAAAAAATCTAGCATGTTGTAAAAACAAGATAGCACCACAATTTGGTTGTAAAGATAAATATTATAAAAAACCTAGAAAATATAAAAATTATAGAAAAACTAAAACTGGATATAAATATAAAAATCCAAGAAAAACATATTATGTAAAAAATTATAAAATAAAAAGACCATACAGACAAAAAAGAAAATTATCAGATTGTACTTGTTACAATTGTGGAAAGTTAGGACATTTAGCTAGAGACTGTAAATTACCTAAAAATCTAAAAGGTAAACAAATTGCAGAAATAATTATGGATGATGAAAAATATATGCAGATAGATTACATAGATTATGAATTAAGTGAAAATGATAGTATATATGAATTATCTGACATTGGATCCGAAGATATAGAAATAAATATGGAATTAAATAATGAAATGATAAATGAAGAAATATAATGACTGAAAATGATATAAAAATAATATCTAAAGAAGAATATCAGAATGAAGAATCAGTAGAACAAAAAATTATATTTGATAATACAATTTTCCAACAAATAAAAAATAAAGAATTAGATTTAAGCGTAGATAAAGTACTTGAAATACCTAATTTAAAAAATTGGTTTAAAAGACAAAAAGAAGAATACTATGTAGTTAGTCAAAAAGAACATATTGTAGATTGTAAATATACAAAAGGAAAAGCACAAATACCTATATTAAACAAAAGAATGATAAATCAAGAAATACAAAATATAAAAGCTAAAACACCTATAAAATATGTACATTTAGGAGGAACAGAAATACTATTAAAAGCATGTTTTAGAGAAGGAATAGATACACCTATTGAAATATATTTAGCAGATGATAGAATAATACACCCTATAGAAAAAAGCGTAATTAGTGCAGTAAAAGGAAATTTAATATACCAAAAATTTAAATTTATAATAAGTGCAAATTACTCAATAGCATTAACAGATAGAAACATAGATAAATCATTAGTATTATATTGGAAATTATCAGGAATAGAATTAGCACCAGGAAGTAAAATATTTACAGCAAGATGTAAAAACCTATATATATTAACAACAAAACATAAAGTCATGGCAAAAAATAAAATTGATAGAATAAAAATAGAAAACCCTTTTGACCAAGTAATTACAATAATAGACAATAATGATTATAGTTATAAAGAAATTGACATGGAAGAAGATTTAGAAATAGTAAAAGAAAGAATAAGCACTTCAAGCATACCAAATATATTAAATAGAACTACTTCATCAAGAGCCAGTACATCCAAAAGAAAATATGAAATTCTTAAAATATTAAATACAGAAGAAGAAACACCAAATCATTATTTTATAACTGGAATAATTAATGAAAAAAGATACAGGATATTAATAAATACAGGACAAGAAGATAATTACATAATTAGAGAATTAGTTTTAGATACAGAAATTATAAAAGCAGGACATGTATGCCCTGGATTACCTAGTCAAATTGTGACTATAAATGAAGAAATAGTAGAAAAAGAAATAATTATAGGAGGAATATCATTATTAATACCATTTAAAATTTACCAAGGAAACCAAAATATTACTTTAGGAATAAAATGGTTAGATCAATTTAAACCATATAAAATAGAAGATGAACAATTAATTATAACCTGTCAAAATAAGAAAATAATTATAAAAAGAACAAAATGAGTAATGAAGATATATATACTTGCAAAAATCATTGTAGAAGGATATCACAACAGATATTATACACCTATGATAGATACAGGAGCAGAGGCAAATATATGTAAATATAATTGTTTACAAGAAGATAAATGGGAAAAATTAAAAACACCTATGGTAGTAACAGGATTCAACAATGAAAGTAGTATGATTACATATAAAGCAAAAAATATAAAAATACAACTATGGGATAAAATCTTAATAATATAAGAAATGTATAATTTTGAATTTACAACAAAAGATATGTTATTAGGAATGCCATTTTTAGATAGACTATATCCTCATATTATGACTAAAACTCATTGGTGGTTTACTACACCATGTGGATATAAAATAGGAGCAAAGAGAGTAAATAATAAGCAAAGAAAATCAAAAGAATGGATAAAAGGAAGTGAAAAAATAAATCAAGAAATGGAAAACATAAATAGAAAACAAATAAACCAACTAGAAATTATCATATTTACAATAGATAAGGTTAAAATAATAAATGAACAATTAGAACTCTTATATAGCGAAAATCCATTAGAAGGATGGGAAAAACATAAGGCAAAAGTAAAAATTGAATTAATAGATGAAAATAGTATAATAACGCAAAAACCATTAAAATATAATTTTGATGATTTAAATGAATTTAAAATGCATATAGATGAACTATTAAAAAATAATTACATTCAAAAGAGTAATAGTAAACATACAAGTCCAGCATTTATAGTAAATAAACATAGTGAACAAAAAAGAGGTAAAAGTAAAATGGTTATAGATTATCGTAATCTAAATGCTAAAACTAAAACTTATAATTATCCAATACCAAATAAGATATTAAAAATAAGACAGATACAAGGATATAACTATTTTAGTAAATTTGATAGTAAATCAGGATTTTATCATTTAAAACTAGAAGAAGAATCTAAACAACTAACAGCATTCACAGTACCACAAGGTTTCTATGAATGGAATGTTTTACCATTTGGATATAAAAATGCACCAGGTAGATATCAACATTTTATGGATAACTATTTTAATCAATTAGAAAATTGCATAGTTTATATAGATGATATATTATTATTCTCTAGAACACAAGACTAACATATTAGGTTATTAGAAAAATTTATACATATAATTAAACAATCAGGAATAAGCCTAAGTAAAAAGAAAGCAGAAATTATGAAATCAGAGATAGAATTTCTAGGAATACAAATAGACAAAAATGGTATAAAAATGCAAACACATATAGTACAAAAGATAATTAATTTAGATGAAGATATAGATACAAAAAAGAAATTACAATCCTTTTTAGGATTAGTAAACCAAGTACGAGAGTACATACCAAAATTAGCAGAGTATTTAAAACCACTACATAGAAAACTTAAAAAAGATGTTGAATATCATTTTGATGATAAAGATAAAGAACATATAAAAAATATTAAAAATTTATGTAAAAAACTACCAAAACTATATTTTCCTGATGAAAATAAAAAATTTATTTATATAGTTGAAACAGATTCAAGTAATCATAGTTATGGAGGAGTTTTAAAATATAAATATGAAAATGAAAAAATAGAACATCACTGTAGATATTATTCAGGATCTTATACAGAAGCACAAATAAAATGGGAAATAAATAGAAAAGAATTATTAGCATTATATAAATATTTATTAGCATTTGAACCATATATTGTTTATAATAAATTTATTGTAAGAACAGATAACACACAAGTAAAATGGTGGATAACTAGAAAGATAGATGATTCAGTTACGACAAAAGAAATAAGGAGATTAGTATTAAATATATTAAATTTTACATTTACAATTGAGATAATTAAGACTGATAAGAATATTATTGCAGACTATCTCTCAAGAAAAAGATACAATGAAGGAAATATTAGCTATGATGACAAATCTTTGTCAAAAGATGGAGAAAATAGAAACAGAAGTACAAGTACTAAAAGAAACAGTTAATAGTCAGCAGCATGACTTGAAATATGCGGAGCTAAGTCAGCAGCATGACTTAAAACATGCGGAGCTAGAAGGTGACGTTGGGAACACCTTAAAACCCATAACAAAACAATGTATACAGCTGCAGGTAGTACATCTATTGCAGGATCATCTAAAAAAAAGGAGGAAGCTCAGGTAAAATATACAAATGTAAACCTGAACAAACTATTTTCTAAACCATATACTCCTCAAAATACCCAAAAAGAAATACTTATACCTCCACAGATAAACACGTATAAAGCTAGGCTAGATTCACAAAAACATATATACAACCACATTACTAGAACATATATTGAAAATATATACAAAATACAAACTTTTCTAAACCAAAATCCCAGAGCAAAAAATCCAAAAAATACAAATGAAGACTATATAACCCAATATTTACAAGGCTATAATAAGCTAGTAGCACAACCCGGAACAAATCCAAATTTAGTAGCAACTTGTTACAACTACGGATTATTAAATACTGTATATACAACAACAGGAGAAGAAATATCTAAAATACCAGAATTATATAAAGCATTTTTACAATATAAAAGAATAACTAAAGGAACTTTATTTTATATAAAGTTCTATTCAGCTACAGCAGAGATACTATATGATGAGATCAAGCCTATAATACAAGCTATAAAGATTGGTTTAACAAGGGAAATGATAATCCCTGAAAAGATATATACACAAGAAGAAATACAAAAGGTAGACATTCCAGATTTTTATGCAAACAAGAGAATTATTGGGATAGCTACTATACTAAACGAGATAGCAAACAATTATTTGAAGGAAAATGCAATTTGGAGCTACTACAATAGAGAACAAACAATAATATACTCCAACTGCAGAGAAATCAGAGCAGCAGATATGGAAGATTTAAGACAATGGATATTAAGTCTACTAAGACCAGAGCAAACACCTACAACAAGAGCAATTAGGAAAAATTTTATTTCTCCTAATCTAATGACAAGATATTTTAAAATAATAGGACAAAAATATCCTGACCATTTATGCTCAAAATGTGAAGGAGAAGATAATTACATTCCAGAAGTGCAATTAGAATAGAAGAAGCTGGAATAAAGAAAAAAGACAAAGAAAGAAAAAGACAAAGAAGAAAGAAATATTGCAAGAAGATAACGTGCAAGAAGATAACGTTACAAGGAGATAAGATCACAAAGGTGGCAGACATAAAGATAGGAATCTTTGAAAAATTGGCAAAGGAAGAGATAAGATTAGATATTATTTTATTAAAGTTGTTTGTCCGTTATGTAAAAAGATAGATTAGAAATTACTTTATTAAAGTCGTTTGTATTGGCCAAATAATATAAGGCCATATGTATTATTTTATTAAAGTAGTTTGTTTTTTAGTATTGGCCAAATAAATTAAGGCCATATGTAAAGTTATTGTCGGCCATTATTATAGGCCAACCTTGTAAAATTTTAGTATAAATAGAGGGCTTCTCCCTCAAGTAATAAACAGACCTCTTCCAAAAGGATCATTTAGGTGTGTCTAGAGAGGGTGTATGAGTTGTCTCTCTTTGTCTTATTTAAGTGAGTCTTGGGATAGTTTTTAGTGAGGAAATTACATGCTATAAAGTGCCTAAGGTGAAACTAAGAAACTTCACTGTAACAGCGAAGGAGTTCACTGTACAGTGAAGGAGTTCACTGTAAGGTTGTTACTAAAAATGTGATAAATGGTTTCTGTGATTTCTTATGTGTTTCTAAGGTGTTAAATGTTGTTATTATGATTATATTATGATATTTAAATCAAAAGATGCATATTTCCAATACATGTTTTTGTACTAAATGCATATATATTTCTATCTCTATAGTGGTTGGTAGGTGAGGATCATTGGGAAGCAAGGTTTGGATCATAGCATCATTTAAAGTGAACTCGAAGTATGTTCTCTCTTGATTCGAGGGCATAGTTATCCTAGTTTTCTTTTATATTTAAGTATTGTAATAGACTAAGTATTTCTATATTTTGATGTATGGGCCGTGTCCCAAGTATTCTCGCTTCTAAGTATTGATGTGATTGAGACTTCGTATTTCCTATGAGTTTTATATGAAAGATATTTTAAAAACTTGAAAATATTTGTTAAAAGTTTTAATTCGGCACTACTTTCACTATGTCTATGTGATACGAAAGGGCTTGTATAAGACCTCCGAGAGATAAAGTACGCCGGTTGCATTTCGAGAGTGCCATATCTTCTAGGGTGTGGTCTTGGGATGTGACAAGCTTGGTATAAGAGCATAGGTTATGAAATTTGTCTTAGGAATCAAAAATTCTCATCAAGTCACGTCTAGTAGAGTCTCGACCACCGGTGTTAGTCGCGACACAACTATGGGCGAGAGGCTATAGGACGATAGAGTTTCCCTTCTTTTCTACTCCTATGTCGTGCCGTAGAGTAAATATTATGAGTATCCTTCTTAATGTGTTTCCTTGTGTTTCTAGGAGATGAATACTAGAAGGATAACCGCTAGAAGGTTGGAAGAGGGAAGGGTGAATGTGGAAATTCCTCCTCAAGTTGAGCAAGTTCAGCAAGTTCATCAAGATGGAAAAGGAGTCCAAGGTGCTCAAGGTTCTCAAGTTACTCCCCAAGGTGATCAAGTCCCTATTGCGGAAGGAGGTAATGCGGTTCCGGTGGTTCACCCGGAATTGACTAATAGAGAGATTACAGAGGGTTTGTTTTCTTTAGCCCAAGCTGTGACTACTTAAGTGAATAGGAGTATGGAGCCTAGGGTGAATGTTGTGGATAGCACTATGACCCCTAGGTTGAGAGAATTTGTGAGGATGAATCCTCCTATCTTTCTTGGCTCTAAGGTGGGAGAGGATCCCCAAGAGTTTCTTGATGATGTATGCAAGGTGTTCAGTGCTATGGGGGTGACTTTCTGGGAGAAGGTGGAGCTGTCTTCGTACAAATTGAGGGAGGTTGCTCAAGTGTGGTATACTCAAAGGAAGGATAATAGGCCGGTTGAGTCGAGTCCTATTGAGTCGGAAGAATTTAAAGAAGCTTTTCTAGGAAAGTACTTTCCCCTTGAGAGGAGGGAGGTGAAGGTAGAGAAGTTTATCAATCTCAAGCAAGATAATATGAGTGTTTAGGAGTACTCTTTGAAGTTCTCTATGTGTCTAGGTTTTCTCCATCCTTGGTGTCTAACCCAAGGGATGAGATGAGTAGGTTTGTGACGGGTGTTGCTGACCTTGTGAAAGAAGAATGTCGTACGGCCAAGATACATGATGATATGACCCTATCTAAACTCATGGTTTATGCTCAATCAATTGAGGATTCTAAACTTGGTAAGATTTCTAGAAACTTGAAGACAAGTGGTTCAAGTGATCAAGGTCAACCTAGGTCCAAAAAGAGGGGTCAAACTCAATATAGACCTAGTGCTCCTAAGGTGAAATTTGAGAAGGGAGGTGTTTCTCAAAATGGCAAGCCTACATGTGTCACTTGTGGAAAGATGAACTATGAAGAGTGTCTACGGGGTACCGGGAATTTCTTTGGATGTGGTAAAGATGGACACAATGTCAGGGATTGTCCAACTAGAGATGGTAAGCAAGTTGCTCCTAATGTTCCAAAAGATGATGCTCCAAATAAGAGGCGTTTCTATGCACTCCGGACTAGAGGAGCAAAGACGGGTGAGGGTGATGATGATGATGGTAAGTCCTTGTATTTCTCTCTTTAGTGATATGAGTTACTTCTAAGTGGGGGAGTATGGTTAATAGATGGGCCAGAAATGTCCTAGAAGCATGTTGCATATGCATGATGTTTAGGAGTCTTGTTGAAATTGAATTTCATTGATTTCTTGCATTGTATATTTTATGAAGTTATAATTATGTTGTAAAAGGTGTTAATATGATTTTACATTCCATATTATATTAGCATGTTTCCATCATGAAGTGCCAAAAAGTTGCATTTTTGAAAAATTTGCATAAGTCATTGTAATGAACTGGCTGCTCACTGTAAGAATTTTGAGAAATTGACTAATTCATTCTTTGGTAGAATTGTAATGTGGTTAGAACTGATGTATATGAGCATGATAATTAATATAAAATAAGTTTTTTCTATTTGGAATTAAGGATGTGAGTTTTATGGCATGATGAGTTATAAAATTTTATTCTAGTTTCTTGTTGTGTTGTGATTCCCTTGTTTATGTGAAATTGATGTTTATTCTAGATGTTTGTATTGTATAAAGGTTTTATATGGTATGGTTATGAGCTGCTAATTGAATCTCTATTCTTGGAAGTGTTCGGAGAGTGGCAAGTGTCATTCGAGGACGAATGTTGTCCATGTGGGGGAAATTGTAATACCTCGAAAATGACTTAGGTGAATCTAGAGACAAACATGGTTGTAATGATGGTCTAAGGTCCTAAATTGGTCTATAATGTGGTATTGAGGCAGTGTCTAAGAGTTTAGGTGCATTGGAAGTCAAACGTCAAGGGACTACTAAGACGTTCGACGACTAAGTCAGTTATGTGCCTCATGTGTGGTTATATGCCTATATGTGTGTTTAATGAGATTTTGAGGTCCTTATATGATATATTAAAGTGTTTGTAGGCAGTGTTTCAAGTTTCATGAAGTTTGTAGGTCAAACGTCCAAGAACGTCCATGATGTTCGAATGGTTTGCCTTGAAATGACCTTGTTTATCTAAGCATGTTTCATCGAGTTTTACGTGTTCATTTTAGATGAAATTAATGTGTGAGCTCCTAAACTCGTATACGAGTATGTTTGGGTTGGAAACATCCGGGAAACCATCCCCAATGACCAACCAAGGGTCCTTGAGGAAGGACCTTCATTTGAGCCAAAGGCTGTCTTGGACCAGCCCAATCGACTGAGGCAAATGACAGCTCGTTGGCTAGTAGACGCCACGTTTATGGGAGGCGTGGGTCAATACATAGCCTAGGTATCTCAAGATACCAATGGATAGTCTCTGAACTCATCGATGGAGGACAGTTGGTCCGTTTGTGGACTGACGCCCCATCATTTGGCAAGTCGTCTGTGATTTACCAATTCACCACTGTTAAGTTAAGGGATGAATTGGTAAATTTACCCAACGTCCAAATAAGACTTTGGGAGGTTACATAGGGGTAAGTTGGGTATTTTAAACTTGTTTATACGCCTCAAACACTTAGGATAATTCATTCTTCAAAATCAAAACCCAAAATAGCTAAGAAATTCTCTAGAACTCCATTGAAGCCAAAACTTAAGGAAGAGCTTGGATTGGATGTTTGAGTGGTGATTAATCATCAATTTTGTGGATTAAAATCATTGAGGTATGTTTTTTCATCCTTGAAACTCTATTCATCAAGGAGCCCAAAATTCAAAGAGTTTTCTAAAGTTTTCAAAGATGAACTTGTCCAATCGTATGATCTATCCATGGGTTCTTGCATTAAAGGTTTTAAGGCATTGTATATTGATTGTATTGTTGTTAATTATATGATTTTAACTCAATTAACCTATGAACCCATGTAATTGATGAACCCTAGTTTTGAATACTATATGGGTTACTTGATATTGACTTTATGCTTATGAATTCTAGTGTAGTTTTCTATGGGCTATTGAATGATGTAAGAATTGTATTCAATTGATGTATAGGTTTTCTTAAGTTGATAAATTGATATTGAATTAACATAGATTCAATGAGTATTATGGTTTTTGTATTGAATTGACGTTCATGATCATTGGTAAGGGCCTTATGGTATTGAATTGGATGATTTAGATATGGATTGAAGTGGTGAGAATGGATTGGTGGTACGCTGACCCTAATTCTCTTTATTTTAATTAATATAGATCTTGAATTATGTTGTTATTTGTATGGTGAACTTATAGTGGTGGTGCTATGTTAATGATGTGGCCTTATTGGCGTTACTTTATGTATTATGATGATCATGGCCTTGTCGGCACTTACTTGATATACTATGATTCTTTGTGTAGTGATTTATGTGAAGTATGATCATATTTATCTACATGTGAAGTAATGTGAAAGTATGTGTTTCTTCAATTAATATTAGGTGATCATGTTCGACTATGACTATGTCTTTTTATGTGTAGCCTTAGAGTTGATGCATAATTATTCATACCTTACTATATGAGTCTATGTTGGTTATACGGATGATGTTATAGTAGTGTATAGGTTGAATTAAAGATGAAAATTGTTATTCCTATGTGTTTCTACAATGGTATGCTATATGTTATAAAGTGAAGTAATGATGTGTCTTGTTTAGGTAGACTTAAGTCCCTCTTCTTGATGCATGAATGATATGTGAATATGAGATGTCTTGACTTAGGATGCTAAAGCCTCTTAGTCTTGTATGTATGAATGGTATGAGACCTTAAATGTTTCTATTACGGTCCTTTACGTGAAACCTTGAACCTAGTGGTATGGTTATGAACATTGAAGTCGAAAGTCGTAATGGTATTATTCTTGTATGAATGATGGACTTAAGGTTGATTGGCTGGAACAATATTATATCATCCTTAGGAAAGTTATTATGATCTATCTTGTCATCATTGTAAGGTAGCCCTAGGGGACCTCTTTTGTAGGGTAACTGTGATTGGGTTATGAAGTTGATATGAAACCCCTTTGTATGAACCTTTAATGTCAATTACTCCATGAGAACAAAGGCTAGCACCGAGTGAGTATGGCAACGGAAGTAGATATAGTTAAAGGCTGAGGCTAGAGTACAAACAAAGCCCTTCAAATTCCCGACCATGTGCCTACATGGGATGTATCCAAGTTCTACCATTGGCAAGTAGCACAACCTTCATCGGAGTAGGTTACAACTCCGGATCCATGTTTTGCTACCATGGTCTATATCGGTTATTGCATATTCTCATCATATGGGATACCTACTAGTATTGGAGAAGTTCTATGAAGTTTAGGTGGTGGTATGGGATGCAATCTAGACATTGCACAATAGGCTTTGAAGATGTTAGTGAGAGTCCCTAGGTCTGCTCCAAGACCATTAATTGAATGTACTTTATGTGATGAATGTATATTAAATGAACTAACGAATGTAATGACTTAAGTTAAGAAAGCATATTAAATTAATAAGTACTTATGTAGAGTAGTTAAGGTTTGTCTAGTTAAGGTGTGAAGGGGGCATAGGAATGGTCACTTCGTATCTTACTTAGATGGGTCTGAATAATGACTCTAGTTAGGGAAGTTGGTTGATTAAGTAGACGTGATTCAAACTTAGGTAGTATAAAGGATTACTTAGGTAATCTTGAAGAGGTTAATCATGGACATTCTCTTCTTGATTTACTTGAGTAAGTCTTTTGATAACCTTTAAAGGAGAATGTCATATTACATGTGCTATTGTGCTTAAGTGAGAATGATCTTATCCTAGGTAATCTAAAGGATATCTTCAGTGTGTGTTAATGGGATTGTATGGCGGTCTCTTCACAACTCACTCAAGTGAGACTTAGAATCACCTTTGGTAGGAGAATCTCATGTTTATAGGTTTGGTGTATTGTAAGTGTGTGTATCTCATTATAGGTGGTCTTAATGATTATTTAGGTGTGCCTAGAGAGGGTGTATGGGCGGTCTCTCTTTGTCTTATTTAAGTGAGTCTTGGGATAGATTTTAGTGAGTGAATTACATGCTATAAAGTGCCTAAGGTGAAACTAATAAACTTCACTGTAACAGTGAAGGAGTTCACTGTACAGTGAAGGAGTTCACTGTAAGGTTTGTTACTAAAAATGTGATAAATGATTTATTTCATTTCTTATGTGTTTCTAAGGTTTTAAATGTTGTTATTATGATTATATTATGATATTTAAATCAAAAGATACATATTTCCAATAAATGTCTGTTTTCATGATTTTTATGTATTATGTCATACTTAGTACATGTGTTTGTACTAATTCCATATATATTTCTATCTCTATAGTGGTTGGTAGGTGAGGATCATTGGGAAGCAAGGCTTTGATCATAGCATCATTTCAAGTGAAGTCGAAGTATGTCATCTCTTGATTCGAGGGCATAGTTATCCTTGTTTTCTTTTATGTTAAAGTATTGTAATAGACTAAGTATTTCTATATTTTGATGTATGGGCCGTGTCCCAAGTATTCTCGTGTCTAAGCTTTGATGAGATTGAGACACAGTATTTCCTATGAGTTTTATATGAAACAGATTTTAAAGAATATGAAAATGTTTGTGAAAAGTTTTAATTCCGCACTACTTTTTAATATGTATATGCGATGAACGATACGAAATGGCTTGTATAAGACCACCGAGAGGTCAAGTACGCCGGATACACTCCGACAGTGTCATATATTCTAGGGTGTGGTGTCAGGATGTGACACTTATAGAAGATGAGGAGGAGGTTTGATGCTAGTGATGAGCACGCCAAGGAATTGAGAGGTGATTTAGATAAAATTGGGTAAAAGGTGTATGCATATGCAGTCTCGATTAAGTATCTTGAGTTATAAATGGCCCAATTGTCTTCTACTGTGAACCCACGCCAACAGGGCACTCTTCCTATCAATACCATCCAACATCCTAACAATGATGGACATTGTATGACAGTCACTAATTGAGGAGGTAAGCAAACTATTGATCCACCTATGTTGTATGTATGAGATGAGAAAAGACGAAGAGGTGGTGGAAACTAGTGGTGAATTGGCGGAAAAAACGGTGAAACAAGCAAAGGTACCTCAGAAAGTGGTCTCCATTCCTAGAACTCCACCACCATTCCCTCACAGATTAGTGAAGAAGACTGAGGATGGTAAGTATCGTCGTTCTATCACTACGTTGAAATAACTTTCCATTAATGTCCCTTTGATAGAAGCATTGGAACAAATTCCCGGTTATGCTAAATTTATGAAGGATATGGTTACAAAGACGAGATCGGTAAGTTTTGACGATGATGACCTAATGCAACATTGTAGTGCTACTGCTACAAGGTCTCTTGTGCAGAAAAAGAAAGATTCAGGCGTTTTCACTATTCCATGTACCATCGGATTATTATGCTTTGCTAAAGCACTATGTGATTGAGGTGCAAGCATAAACCTCATGCCTCTTTCCATTTATAATAAATTGGGTTTGGGAGACCCAAATCCTACTTCAATGCGGTTACTGATGGCCGATCAAATATGAAGAGGCCCATTGGGATACTCCATGATGTGCTCATGAAAGTGGAGTTGTTTATATTTCCGGCCGAAATTCTTGACTATGAAGTGGAATTTGAGGTTCCTATTATTCTTGGGAGGTCGTTCCTTGCCACTGGTCGTGCCTTGGTTGATATGGAGAAAGGGCAGTTGAAGTTTAGGCAGAACAATGAAGAAGCAACGTTTAACATTTGTTGGTCCATGAAAGAGAGTGGTGAGCTCCAAACGATATCTTCTATATCCTACAGGGTTGAGAATATGTCTGAGGTACAAATTGAAGAACTCCTAGGTGTTGTGGCACTAGCAGCAGTGATTATGAATTTTGAGAGTGATGGTATTGAAGATTATGGGTGTTTGGTTGTGGCACTTGAACGAAACAAATATCAGTCCAAACCTAAGAAATTGGAGTTAGATATGAAGTATCACAAGTCTCCACCCGCGAGACCATCTACTGAGGAGGCTCCAAAATTATAGCTTAAGGCTCTACCACCTCATCTGAGGTATGTATTCTTGGGTAGAGATGACACTTTTCCGATAATCATTGAAGTGGATTTGAATGTGCAATATGTAGAGTTTCTGGTGGAAGTTTTGAAGAGGTTCAAACGAGCCATTGGTTGGACTATTGCGTACATTATTGGGATCCCTCCCGAAATTTGTTCACACAAAATCCAACTCATGCCCGATCACAAGCCAAGTATTGAGCACCAGAGACGATTGAATCCACCTATGAAAGAGGTAGTGAAGAAGGAGATCATTAAGTGGTTGGATGCCGGAGTCATATATCCTATTGCAAATAGTAGTTGGGTATGCCCTGTTAAGTGTGTGCCCAAAAAGGAGGGAATGACATTAGTGCCTGATTAGAGGAACGAGTTTGTTCCAATGAGGCTGGTGACCAGATGGAGAGTTTGTATGGATTATCGGAAGTTGAATGCATGGACTGATAAGGACTATTTCCCTATGCCCTTTATGGACCAGATGTTATATAGACTCGCAGGAAAAGGATGATACTGTTTTCTTGATGGCTATTCGAGTTACAATAAAATCTCTATTGCCCCGGAGGATCAAGACAAGACCACTTTTTCTTGCCCTTATGGGAAGTTTGCCTTCAAGAGGATGCCTTTTAGGTTTTGTAATGCACCAGCCACCTTCCAGCGATGTATGATGTCGATATTCTCCGATATGGTTGAAAGCACTATTTAGGTGTTCATGGATGACTTTTCAGTTGTTGGCGATTCCTTTGATCGGTGTTTGAGTCACTTGGACGAGGTTCTCAAAAGATGTGAAGACTGCAATCTTGTGCTTAATTGGGAAAAATGTCTCTTTATGGTGAAAGAAGGTATGGTATTGGGCCATAGCATCTCGGAGAAGTGGATAGAGGTTGATCGTGAGAAAGTTGAAGTTATAGAGAGACTTCTCCCACCCATTTTTGTAAAAGGTGTGAGAAGTTTTCGTGGACATGCGGGCTTTTACCAGAGGTTTATTAAGGATTTCTTTAAAATTGCACATCCTCTGTGCAAATTACATGAGAAGAAATGTAAGTTCTATTCTGATGAATCCTGTCTGAAAGCATTTGGAGAGTTGAAGGATAAGTTGATGTCCGCGCCCATTATTATTTCCCCAGAGTGGAGTAAGCCATTTGAGGTGATGTGTTATACTAGTGGGGTTGTTCTTGGTGTGGTATTGGGACAGAAAAGGGATAAAATCTTTCACCCCATTTATTATGCAAGTAAGGCCCTGAATAAAGCCCAAAAGAACTATACTGTGACTGAACAAGAGCTTCTTACGGTGGTATTTGTATTCGAAACATTTCGCTCCTGTATTTTTGGCACGAGGGTCATAGTACATACTGACCACTCCGCTTTGAGGTACTTTATGGCAAAAAAGTATGTAAAGCCACGATTGATTAGATGGGTGCTATTATTGCAAGAGTTTGATTTTGAGGTAAAAGATAGAAAAAGGACTGAAAATCAAGTTGCCGATCACTTGTATAGATTAGAGGATGAAGTTATTCGAGAATTGGGTGAAAAGGCTGAAATTGATGATACCTTTCCTGATGAGAATGTATTGGCCGCTTCTCATTATTTGATTCCATGGTTTGCTGATTTTGCAAATTATCTGGCTAGTGATATAGTCCCATCGGACTTGTCCTTCCATCAGAGGAAGAAGTTCATGTCTGATGTGAAAAAGTTCTTTTGGGATGAGGCTTACTTATACCGGAGTTGTGCTGATGGGATCATTCGCCGTTGTGTACCGAAAGTTGAGATGTTGAGTGTTTTGGAGGCATGTCACTCCTCGCTCTGGGTGGGAACCATAGTGGCATTCGGTCTGTGCATAAGATTTTGCAGTGTGGTTACTACTGGCCAACCATTCACCAAGATGCTCATGAGTTTGCAAAAGCATGTGACCAGTGCCAACGAGATGGGGGAATTTCGATGAGGAAAGAGCTCCCTTTAAATCCCATTTTGGTGATTGAGTTGTTTGATGTTTGGGGCATTGATTTTATGGGGCCCTTTTTGAGTTCTCATGGGATGAAGTATACACTCGTGGCGGTGGACTACGTGTCAAAATGGGTGGAAGCTATAGCGCTTTCTAACAATAAAGGGAGGAGTGTCATCGCATTCTTGAAAAAGAACATCTTCTCAAGATTTGGCACACCTAGGGCCATTATTAGTGATGGGGGATCTCACTTTTGCAATAAGTTGTTCAAAGGGCTATTGGAGAAATATGGGGTTCGCCACAATGTGGCCACTCCGTATCATCCACAAACTAGTGGGCAAGTTGAGGTATCCAATCGAGAGATTAAGCAAATTCTCTCAAAAACGGTAAATGCTAATAGACGAATTGGTCAAGAAGGCTTGATGATGCTCTTTGTGCCTACCAAACTGCATACAAGACCCCCATAGGTATGTATCCATACCAACTTGTATATGGGAAGTCTTGTCACTTGCACGTCGAGTTAGAGCACAAAGCTATGTGGGCAATGAAGAAGTTGAAGATGGATTTGAACGAAGCGGTGGAACAAAGGCTAACGGGGTTGAATGAGCTTAATGAGTTTTGCCTTAAAGCGTATGAAAGTTCAGCCATCTACAAAGAGAAGATGATGAAGTATCACGACCAAAAGCTTGAAAAATGGGAATTTGCGGTTGAGGACTTGGTGCTTCTATTCAACTCTAGGTTGCGCTTGTTTCTGGGCAAACTCAAATCCAAGTGGACGGGACCATTCCTTATCACTAAAGTGTTTCCACATGGAGCGGTTGAGTTGGAAAACAAGGAGGGTGCAAAGTTCATTGTCAAAGAGCAAAGGATTTAGATCTACCTGGGGCATGCAGAGAGTGTCCATGAAGTGGTTGAGGCATATCACCTTAATGAAGTCTGAGTAATCAAGGATCTTGTGTCGTGTCGCGACGTTAAATAAAGCGCTTCTTGGGAGGCAACCCGAAGTGTATCCTCTAGCCAACAATAGTTTTTTTTTCTTTATAGGAATAGTCTCATTTTCTTTTTCGTTTTGTTTTGCTCATCCTCATGCTTTATTTTTTTTATTAGTGTTGGCTAGGATTAGTTTAGGGTTTGTGTCTCAAAAGTGTCTAGAAAAATACAAAAAAAATAACTTAATGGGTGTTACATGTGCTGGGACAAAAACTAAAATTCTGCAGAAAATGGTCTGGTGCACAGATCTACGGACCCCATCGACGAGCCGTCGTTCACTCGACGGACCGTCGATGGTGTTCGTAGATCCCAAGTATGTCTCAAAATTTTTCGAAGTGTTGTTGCAATCGACGACGCCCAGTCGACGGTCCATCGACTGACATACGGACCATCGATGGGGTTTCATCGGACCAAATTACCAGTGACCCAACCCGACCCGGTCGGTAATATTAAAAGTTAAAACCGTTCATTTGCATCCAAAATCTTTTCAAATTCTTTCCCCAATCGTTTCTCTTCCCTTTTCCTTCCTTTATCATAAAACATCATATTTCCCCTTTCCATAACCATTAGATTCTTTCAAACTCCCAAATTCTCCCAAATTCCCCAAACCCTCTTCTTCCCAAATTTCTACTTTGTTCCCATTGCCTTCTTCGGTCAGTGTTCAAGTCGGGCACATAGGTTTTTTAAAGGATCACTCTTCCAGTCACTCCACTACGATCATAAGGTATTTCTATCCCCTTTGTTTTATGAATTGTTGTTCATACACTGTTGGAATCAAAAATTAGAAAGTGGGTTTTGATTGAGGGACACAATTTTGCTTATTGAAACATGTGTAGAATGTCCCTTGGAATGATAGAAATTGATTGGATTGCTATGAAATCTGTTTAAAATTTGTGTGTGATAGTAATGATAGACTTTCCCACTTAGGGTTTTGTAGCATCGATGAATTAGAGCACAAATCTTATGGAATCAAAAATCTAGGAATGAAGAAATTGTCTTTTGATTGTTGCTATGTGTTGTGTAAAATTGTGTGGGTCTAAAGGTGTCAAAATGTGGAGTTTTAAACATGGTCTGAAACATGTCTCAGGTCAACAACATGAGCCCCATCTATGGACCGTCGAGTGATTGATGAGCCGTCGATGGGGTCCATCAATTGGACAACCCCAAATATGTGTAAGTCTGAGACGGCAGAAGTGGAATATGGTCCGCCAATAGGTCGACATGCCGTTCTGCACATCCGTCGTTTCATTCAAAGATGTTGTTTTGTTTGATTTTAAAAATTATGCTAAGTTTTAGACAACAGAAGTGGACTACGGTTCGTCGATTGATTGACTGGCTCTTCTGCATGTCTGTCGTTTCGAACTGAGAGGTCTGTAGATTTTAGTAAGTGAATATACTTTAAGTGTCAGCTGACGGACCTATCGACCCCCGTCGATAGTGCCCGTCAACCAGTAGTGCAGGTTTGAACTGGAATGTGTTTTTTGTTTCCTTTCTTTGTTTTGTTTGTTTAGAGTGTGTAGTAACATTGCTATGAGACTAACAACTACTTTACAGATACATATGGCACCCAAATCGGACATCGTTTATTCCAGGGAAAGGTCCAAGTCCAAGTTTGTGGCACCATTCCATCGGATGATTGGCACTTCTGACGATGAGCGGGATCCCGAATATGTCCTCCTAGGCACCAGAACCCCTACACCAGTTGCACAAGCCACTGGGGGTACCCCCAGAAGGTGGTTTCCGTCGTAGTCACTGCCTCACAATCTAATGAGGAGCGCACGCTGACCGGCACACCGTCTGGGTCTACCTCTGGATTTGAAGGAGCATCTGGCTCCAAAGCTGAAACAGGATCAGAGTCTGCCCACTATTCGGGGTCAAATGAGGCCACTGCCTCCGGTTCCGTATCACATGGAGCTGCTCAATCGGAGGAACCTTCCCGCCAAGCCTCGTCTGATGAGGCTACTAGCTCAGATTCTATCCCGGCACCCCTGGCTGATGTCCCTGCACCGGTTGCTGAGGAGCCAAACTGGTGGTGCGTAGATGGTCAGTCTATAGGGATCCCAAGGTGCTAAATGACAAGGAGGTGATGACCCGGTTGGTGACGGTCGAGGGTAGAGTTCTTACGGGGAGTCTTCACACAGTCCCTAATGTGTAGAGATTGTTCACCCGCCATAGGCTCGAGTGGATGGCTAGGAGTCTGGGAATGTATAGCGATGAGATTATTCGAGAGTTCTACGCCTCGTATGTGGTGACTCTAAGAGGTTCTTTGGATAGGCGGGCGAGACCCGCCAAACAAGACCCAATTACCACAGTGCTAGTTCGGGGCTGCCTGGTGGAAAGGTTTACGGTCACCATTCGTCATTTCATGTATGGCTCCTCCACTGATATTACTCGGGTCCTCTTGACTTCGGAGATTTATTACAGGTGGGAGATGGTCAAAAGTGGCCAGTTTCAGAGTACCGTGGAACAGAGAGAAGTAGGTAAGAGGTGGCTCGCTCAACACCTATCCATCGACGGTGAGGGAGCAGATTGGGTGCTAGACCCCAAAGGGCTGATCAAAAAGGCCAACCTCACTTTTACAGCCAAGTTCTTCTGGATGTTAGTCTACCACTGCCTATCTCCGACGGCAACAGATAATATTCTTACTTGGGATAGAGTGGTACTGGTAGCAGCCTTGGTGGCATGTTTAGAGATAGACTTCGCGAAGCTGTTGATCACTGTGATACATGAGAGGGCTTTCAAGTCCTCCACTACTTACCCATTCGCGTGTCTGATCATCCGTTTATGCAGGGATGCCGGAGTGCCAATTTTGCATTATGATACACTCCGCACTCCGATTGGCACTGTTGATACAGGTCTCATCAGGGATGAGGCCAATGTAGAGGCACCTGAGAGAGGGCCCAGAGTTGAGTTGCAGCTGTTGAGTGAGAACTTGGCAGACATGGTGGAGTTAGGCCTAGGGGCTGACCCTGCCACTTCAGAGTCCGCTGATACCACCCCGTCCGAGTCCGCCCATGCCGCTAGTAGAGCACCCAGTTCCTCCCGGTCTACTCCACCATCTGCAACACTGGTCCATTTGGCAAGGGTCCAGAAGCTAGAGGCCTAAATGGCCACCATGCTTCACTACATACATCCTTGGATACAAAAGTCCATCGCCGAGGCTGAGGACGGGATTGAGAAAAGGGTGGCCCAGCAGACAGAGCAGAAGATTCAGGCGGTTAATCAGTGCCTCTTTGAGTTGCGGTTACTTGCATTCCCAACCCCCACTAGTGAATTGACTACTCTTCAAGAGGCTATGGCAAGTTTGCGGGCAGATATAGATAGCATTCTAGAGATGCGGGGTACTGAGCCCGAGCCCGAGACTGCACCCTTCGAGCTAGCGGAAGATACTTTGCTTTCTACACTATTCATAACCTCTACTGAGCCACCGCCTGAGCCACGTGGTCGTGACAAGATGCACCATTCTAGCCGCATTACTGAGGGAGATGATGCCCGTGCGAGGAAGAAGGAGAAGACAGACCTTGATGCAGCGAGGAGAGCCTCTTTGATTGTTGAGGAGACCCGTTAGATGAGGGATCGAGAGATAGCTACTGGGGCGTCTAGTTCAAGACCAGAGACCGGTGAGAGGAGCACCTCTGATGGTGCAGATATTGCTGTGGGCACCACAAAGGGTGGCCCTACTACTAATGTTGCGGGTTCCGGTAAATCAGACCCGCCTGCTTGTTGATCGTCGGCGCTATGCACCTCAGGTTTGCTTCACCTACAACCCAGTATTTATATTTCTTATGTTTTCGGGAAAATTGCATGCTATATTTTTGGGGGTGGGGTAAGTGGAAAGTGAGTGTCAGGGTGAAGTATGAGTATCCCAACTCACGATCCTCTCTTCGGGGTTTTCTTGCCCGTGTTCTTTTGCCCCAATAGACCGATTACTTGACTGTTGAACCGGCATGTTGTTACTTGTACAAAGTATGAAACATGAAGCATCATGGCTAAAAATTGAATGATATCCCACCCTAAAAAAATGCTTGCATGAATAGGTGTAAATAAATTTAAAGTGTTGGCTCTAATCATGATATAGATATGTACCCACTGCATGACCCTCAAACGAACACATAAACTAGGTATCTGACAATCTGATAGGGTAATGATGTGTCAAGAGAGTGTGAGGAATTTCGATTGTTCCACTGTTGGTGCCGAGCTAGAACTTGTCCGGTTGGTCCTGCAAAAGGAATCTGTGTTACACAACTAGGAAATGATTAGAGGCCCTTGTTCGAATTAACAATCATCTAGCCTAAAGTGAAGTTAACATAATGAATGTTGTATCCCTTTTTGATCCAAACCTGTTGAGACTTTAAGAGAACCAATTTTTTTTACCAACTCACTTTCCCTGGGTTTAATGTGTTGGCCCTGGTCCTTCCTCGGACATGTGCACCTCGACTTGGGCCAAAAGCCTAAGTGAGGGTGACTAATGCAGAAACTGACCTTGTCTTGGCCCTGACCCGACCTCGAGTAAAGTGTACCTCAACTCATAACAAAACCATAAGTTGAGGGTGGCTATTTTGAGTGATGACCCAAAATGGGGTATGAAAATAGTTCAACGTGAAAATAAAAGAGAAAAGTGATCAAGAGATGTGACTCAGTCAAAACTATCAATTGAATGAAAGAAAAAAAAAGAAAAAAAGTTTGAGAAAAAAAAAAAGAGTTGAACAAAATGAGGTAAGAGTCACCTCCACAAAGAACAAAGGGGGAAGCAAGATAAAGATGAAAAGAGATCAAAAGTAGGGCATAAGAGATAATGAAAGAGGCAGGACGCTTAGCCGTAATGTCAAGGAGGGCAAAAAGTCACTAAAATGTACCCATATGTACCATACGTGACCCTGAACTCACGTTACAAGCCAAGAAAGTCCTATCATGATCCTAGAGTCTAATGTGATGAACTTAAGCAGTGAAAATAAGGGCAAGTCTATGACGACGAGTACTAACAAGGTGTGAATTAGTTTTGAGCATGAGTTTTCAATAATGATCCTTGTACCCAAAGTTAAAATCACTCTGTGAAAAAGGAGGATTTCTTTTAAAGTGAGGTCACTAGTTGAAATGTCCGAAAGTTGGTGCCTTGGTGAGAGGCATAAGAGTACAGGTGCCTGTGCACGGTGAGTTTGTGTCATGGTCTGATCCACATGAATTAGCTTGTCGAACCAAACAGAGTAAGCATGAACTAAAACAAAGAAAAAGTTGGGATTGATAGCCATGTGATTGCGGAAGCTTAAAAGAGTATAGTTTTGTACAAAGTGTTGTGTTGAGTCATAGTGCGTTGCTTGAGGAGAAAGAATGAATTTAAGTTGAGGGTGTTGATGTACCGTGGTTTCGCGGTACTTTCAATGATTTTTCCTTAAGATTTGTGTGTGTCTAGAGCCTTTTTGTAGTAGTTTTAACATGCTTTTATCTTTTTTTTTGCAGGAAACATACCTAGAACCAAAACGCAGAAGGCAGCTGAAAAATAGTGTAGAGGCAACCTACGAAGGCCATCGACGGTCCTTCGTTCCATCGACGTTCCGTAAATGGTGACCGTCGATTGAAGTCCAGGCGACCAGAGAAACTCGGGGAAATCTGACCAAGTGTGGGATTATGCAAAGGATCAATGGTCCGTCGATGGATCGACGGACCGTTATTTTGAATCTTCGATGAGTTTAGAGATAGTCCCAGTACCCAAAGTTGGACAAATTCTAAGTATGGATCAACGGAAGGCATCGATGAACCGTAGATGCATCGACGGACTGTGCTGTTTTTCCGTCGACTAATTTAGATATGATGCAATCCGAAGGCAAAAAATGATTCTAAGTCAGGACTGACGGAGACAGTCGACAGTCTGTCGTTTCATGGATGGTCCATCTGTGGGGGTCGTCGATTATAGCCGCGTTTTCTTGACAAACTTTACTTATTTTAATTACTTTTAATTTAGGAAATGTTTTCTATAAATAGGGTTAAAAACCTCATTTTTAGGGTTAGACTTATTATTATTATAATTGTTCTTAGTTTGTGTTTGGAGATTGGATTTTGCAACTTTATAAATAATTCAATTTCTGGATTTGATTTTCAAGTGTTATCTTGTTGTTTAAGTTGGTTTTCTGGATTTTCTTCCAATTGTCAAAGTAAGTTCATGTTTTACTGTTTAACAACTATGAATTGTGTTCTTATATGCATGGGTAACTAAATCCACAACTAGGGTTGTGGGAACTATGGGTCATTAACAAAGTTAATATAGCTTAATAACGATTTTCAAATAGGTTATTACATGTATTGATAATTCTTTCATTTAAAAGTCTTTTTAACGAGTGCACTAGCCTTGTTGCTACTTGTCGGACCAAGGAGGTAGTAATAAGAAAAGAATTATCAATATAGATTTAGTGGGATACTATCTAATATGCTAGTCTAGATTGGTGTGAAGTAATAACTAAGTTATACGTTGAATATGATGCTTAATATGAAGTAAAGATAAGTGTTAGTAGCTTATACACAAGTAGCCGGACCAAGGTACGGGGTGAAATTCTCTAAATGCCGGACCAAAGATTTAGAGATACCTAACTTATCACTTTGCATGCAAAACACTAGGGAAGAATTGTTATAGCTAGGAATACGACGTTATGAACCTACGGGGAACACATACACCCTAGTTTCTCTCACAACTTTATTAAAACTAAATCTTTACTCCTGTTACTTCTTTTAATTAGAGATATTCACACACACACCCCTTTAAGTTACATGTTTTCGGAAAGAACTTGACTAAATAGAAGTAATTGTACATTGAAGATAAGTCTAAATCATTTTCCTTGTGGGATCGATTCCAACCTAATAGTTGGGTTCTTTACTTGATACAACCACTTATACTTCTTTAGGGAGGTGTAATTTGAGCGTATCAGCTCTCATGTGTATATGAGAAATTATTTCACAACACAACAGTAATCACAACAATTATAATTTACTCTAAAAATAACTTAAATCATGTTTTTCCTCAATAATGTTTATGCTCTACTCTCAAAGCTACTTAAATCAATTTTCATCAATTTCACACGTACAACTATATTTTCATAATTCCCTTTCATAGTACAAAACTCACTTTCAATCATCAAAAATAGAAAACATGGGTTAAGAATGGTTTCATGGGAATTCATCTAAAAAACATGGAATTCTGTCAATTCATGTATTATATGTAGTGCATAAAACAATCAAATAAATAAAGATTGAGAGGAACCCATGACATAAAAGAAAACCTTAACTTCAATTTGGAAATTTCTAGCTTCAAAATTGAGAAATTTAGGAATTCTATGGAGGAAAGAGCTCCATATATGAAGATATCGTACATCAATAGCAAAAAGTTGACTTCAACGGTAGAATTACTGACTTGGTTTGAATCCCTAGCTTCTTCCTTCAATCTTCTAGAGAGAGAAACATTTGGGGGAGGATGAACTTGTGTTTCCTTTGGGAAACTGAGGGAACAAATTAAATAGTTCTTGAAGTCTTACGAACTTGTAAGTTTTAACTTCTTGAAATAGTAACAGATCATATTATTACCATATTACCATGAGTAAAGCACAAGTGTGTGATATTCATATTATTATTGTAGAAAATATAGAAGGAGAATATTATTTTTAGATAATGCTCAAGTTAAATATGGGTTACTTAAAGCCACTTTAGATGATTAGAATCATCAAGTACATCTCTATTTATAGTAGTAAAATGTAAACCAAAAATCTTGCACAAATAACTAAATACATCACAATTAACTAGTTATATGTATTAAAAACTCCTGAAGGACTTCTTGAAAACTAAGAAACAATATTGAAAGACTAATCAGCAAGGTGTGAATGCAGTAATTCATACACTCCCCCTTAATGCATTTGCATGACAACTCCAATTCCTTCTTGAAGATCGCAAAACTTCTCACTTGAAAGTGTTGTGCTGAAGATATCAACAAGTTGTTCCCCTGTCTAACAATAATTGAAACTGAATTTCGCCTTTCTCTTGTGCGTTTGAATATCTTGAGTTTTGTTTTGTAAATCCACTCTAGACTTAAAACTTCTCTTTCTTTGGGTATACTCACACACTCTCAAGTATTATTTTTCTCAATATTTAGAATTTTTTCTACAAGGGCTTTCCTTCAAACATCATGCTTTATTGCCTCCTCATAATTATCTTACTCAACACCCGGTGAAGTTGCATCTTTGATAAATGTTACTCAACATTTTTTTCCTCTTGAAGGCGTGGTTCTTCATCATCTGAATCTAAGATTCTCCTCCTCGAGGGACTTCTTCCTGTTCCTCATCCTCTTCTATATTTGATACATCTAAAGAAATGATAGAAGTATTTTCTACCTTATTCTTAGTATATATCTCAGGAAGGCCTTGCACCAAGTCTTTTTGCTTTAGAAACTTCAAATCATGAAATTTCAAGTGTCAAAATCTTTTGTGCCAAACCCATAAATCATCTACAACTTCATTTTTGAATGCACTTTAATGAAACTTTAAGGAAATTTTCTTTTTATCATCTCTACTTCAACAATGAATTGATTTCAATATTATCATATATCTTGTAATAATTATGTTTTACCATTTTCCATGAGTTGACCAACACTAAGAAAATTTTCTTCCAAGTCAGGAACAAAAAGAACATCATAAATTTTCCTATCGCTCCCTTTTATGTTGATCGAAAAGGTACCTTTTCTTTTTGCATAAACTAAGGCTCCATTTCTCATTCTTAGTATATGTGATTGCTACAACTCTATCAACATTCGATTCATTGTCTTTTACTGAAGCATCAATTGAGAAGCAAAGAAAAAGTCCTTTTCATCCTCATGTTCATCCCAAAAGTTTGCTTGCTCCCGTTACTTGTGCTAGCAATCCTTTTGAATGTATCCAACCTATTTACAAAAGTTGCACTGGAGCTTGCCTTTTTGCCAACATTTTTCTGCATTCAATGTCCTTTTCCAAATTTTTTACAAAAAAAATAGAACTTTTATACACCTTTTTTCTCAACCTTATTGGAAGAACCATCATGATATGCTTTTTTTTTGGATTGTATTTCTTCTTTTGTTGATTTTTTGAGAAATTTTGAAAATTATCATTTGTTTAGGATTGGAAAGCCGTCTCTTTGGGTTGATTTTCACGAAAAACACTTCGCTTCCCGTGTGCACAAAATGATCCAACTAGGTCTTTGATGGAAAGCTTAGAAAGAGATTTCGTCTCCTCAGTGATAGGAACAATGTACTCATACTTTTCTGTGACACTAATTAGAATCTTTTCCACAACTTGTTGGTCAGAAATTGTATCACCATGATTGCTCTTTTCATTAACAATATTCATGACTCTTGTGAAGTATTCATCTATTTTGTTTGATTCTATCATCTTCAAGTTTTGAAACTCTCTTCTAAGAGTTTGAAGATTTATAGTGCATACCTTTACATCACCGTACACCTTTGTTTCTAGAGACTCCGAAGCTTCCTTTGCACTTTCACAAGTAGCAGTTTTTGCAAAATATGATGTTGAGACTCCTATTTGGATTTTACTCAAGGCTTTTGGATTTTGACGATACTTTGCCTCGTGATTTTTAATCTCTGTTGCTGTTGTGAGTTCACCATCATTTTTCGTCTCTTCAAAGCTATTTGCAACAATAGTCCATAAAGCTTATGTTTTCAAATGTGTTATTATTCTTATCTTCCAGTATTCAAAATCAGTTCCATAAAAATTTTACTAAGAACAACTGAAGAATCAACACCATCATTTGTTTTGGATGTGATATTGTTTCTTCACCTAACCCCAGATTTTTAACGAAAACCTGCTCTGATATCAATTTGTAGAAAATATAGAAGGAGAATACTATCTTTAGAGAATGCTCAAGTTTTGTATAGTCTACATAAGGCCAATTGATATGATTAGAATCATCAAGTACATCTCTATTATAGTAGTAAAATGTAAAACAAAAGTCTTGCACGAATAACTAAATGCATATATCACAATTTAGTAGATACATATATTACAAACTCCTAAAGGACTTCTTGAAAAACTAAGAGACAATATTGACATATTAAACATCAAGGTGTGAATCCATTAATATAAACAATTATCACACTAAGGGTAAATTTTGAACTGCTTGTTCAACTTTCATGGCACATAGGCTTCTATCTAAGTACTACATAACTATAGTAAATAAGAATGGCAAACGAGATCCCCTTGCCTTATCCCTTTTGCAACATCAAATTGTTCTACAAACTCCTATTAACAACGATGAAGTAGTTAACTATTTGGACACAATCCATAATTCAAGAAATGAACTTTATAGGAAACTCTAGAGTCCCGAACCAAAAGGGCAACAAATTATTTCAAAATTTTCAAAAGGGCAACTCAATATATTTTGATACCAAAAGGTCAACATTTTTTTACTTCCCCTGACGCTATTAAATATAAGATTTTAAAAGTAAGACTCAAAAATTCATGAGTCTTGTAAGGCTCATGTCTTTTTGAGCCTTGTAAGGCGCAAATACACCTAATTTAAAATAATATATTTTTTTGCCTTACATAGCATTTTTTGTGTTGTATATTTAACATATAAGTTGGAAATATGTACTTACTTTGTTCGCTTTTACTTGTTCGAAATGGAATTTTCACCCCTTAACGAATAATAAGTAAACTGCATATTTTACCATAACACCCATATTAATAGTTTTTAATTAACTTGAGAAAAAAAAATTATATTTAGAAAAGAGGATCAAAAGTATTCACACTTGCTTTTCGGTGTGACTCAAACTCTCAATTTGCCAGTTGATGGTGGAGGTGCTCAACCACTTGAGCTAGCCTCACTTGACTTGAGAATACTTCAATGAATTGAAACATTGAGAATTTATTTTAAAATAGCAAGTTGGGGTGACTATATGTGCACTCTAAAAGTTGGAGTGCTTACTTGTCAATTGAGTTTAAGTTGAGTATCAGTTTACATATTATGCCTTTTTTAGCATACAATTGGAGTGGAAAAATATGTAATTGCACATTTACTATCTCATCTTAAGGATATATTATTACATTTGCCTACTAAAAATGAAAAGAAATGTTGTAATATATTTTAAGTTTGTTACTATCCATCAGTCTTGATTATTATAATCTGTGTGGTATTAAATATTTATTACTGACTCCCTTTTTTCCTCTGTCATTTGCTTTGATTGAAAAGAAATATTTTCTCTTTACCGGTCCGTCACACTATTCTTTGTAAGTTGTCCTGCATTTTTGTCGTAATAGTTAAGTTTTTTTTTCTTCTTGAATTTATAAATTTAGGGATGAAAGAATGAATAAAAAGTGCAAAGGTTAAGATTTTTTTTTCTTGAACTTAGAATTTTTGGGATGACAAAATGAATAAAAAGTGCAAAGGATAGCTAAGTAGAGTTCTATACTTATTTGCTTGGTCAATGTTCCTTGCTTTCATTTTATACTGCTCAAATTTAAAAAGTTTTTTCTTTCAAAGTGTGTATGAATGTGGTTTCGGGTTCTATGTCATTTGATTTGGTTTTAGTTTGTTCTAAGCCCTTTTGTTCCTCTAATTTTTTTTACAAAACCACTTAAAACTAGTCCAACGAAGATGAACTTTAATAGAGTAGAATATGTTCAAAGGGAGTCATATAGATTACCTACAAAATTAGAAATTGAGGAAAAATTTATTAATTAATTGACAAAGTTACATGTGTAACAATCTTTTTTGGCTGATTATCATTGATCTATTAGTTCATATTAGTTAGATACCAATGATGCTCCTTTACTTCTTGAAGAACAGTAGCTTATAATTAAAAGAAAATTCGAATTGCTAAATTTCACTACGACAAGAGAGTTTGATTTGTTTCTCAGTTTATCATACATTGCCTATTGCTTATTGATATTGATGAACTTGTTTTTTAGATTTTCTATCTCCGGTAGCTATGCTTTCTTGTAAACCTTTTAGTAAGGATTTTTCTTTTGCGATTTTGTATTTTGTGAAAGATCTCTTAATGTTCCTCGCTGAATATAAAAGGGGAAATTTTTTTGGTTTAGGGCAGTGGCCTCAAGCCTAAAATAAATGGTTGGTCTAACTTTTTTTTTCAGTGCAAGGTATTTCTTCTTTTTAATGAAAAAACTTTATTTACCAAAATATTTTTGATCTTGTGGTCTTAAAAGTGAAATGTGAAAGTAAATTTAAAAATTGACAAAAAGGAATAATTTTGTTTCAAAACGAGAAACAAGAAACTTAACTGGTTAAGTGAACAAACTTAACTTGAATCAGAGTTTGTGTTGAAACAAGAGCAAGATATCTATGATAAAGTTCCTGGTAGGCTGGTTCCTCGATTAGGGATACGATATTACCATCAATAATTTTTGTTATGCCTCCATCTCTTGGCACATTAGCAGGAGTTGAATTTCCACTTAAGCTCGAGTAGTCAACTTTAGAATTGTTGCTTTTCATTCAAGTCGTGCAACAAAAAATTATTTTTTTTGTGTTAGAATCATTTGTTTTGATTTTGAAATCCACCAAAGTTACATGCTAGCACACAAAAGTGGATTTCCAAATCTAAACAAATGATTGTAACACACAAAAGATCATTTTCTGTTGCACCTCAAATGGAGTGCAACAATTCTAACGTTGACTACTCGACCTTCAATGGAAATCCAACCTCTGCTAATGTGGCAAGAGATGGAGGCACAACAGAGATTGTTGTTGGTAATATCCTATCCCATATCGAGGAACTACGGCCAGTTACCAGGAATTTTATCATAGATATCTTGCTCTTGTTTCTTCACAAACCCTGATTCAAGTGAAGTTTCTTTACGTAACCAGTTAACTTGCACATGTCATGTTTAAGACAACAAGATTAAAATATTTTGGTAAATAATAATAATAATACACACGCGTACCCACACACACAGAGCTTATTGCATTTGAAAAAAATAATTAAAAGTTATACCTCCCATTTATTTTTGGATCTAGACCACAAATTAGCTTGAACCGTCACTACCCTACACAAAAAATTTACCTCTTTTTTTATTCAGCAAGGAACATTAACTTAACTTACACAAAATACAGTATTGCAAAATAAAAATCCCACTACAAGGTTCACAAGAATGCATAGCTACCAGAGATAGAAAAACTACAAAAGTTCATCAATATCGATATATAATAGGTAATGTTTCGTAGAGAAATTTAGCAATTGGACTTTTCTTTTAATTATAAGCTAGTGTTCATCAAGAAGTAAAGAATCATCATTGGTATTTAACTAAACTGAACGAAAAGATCAATGATAATCACTCGAAAAAGATTGATACTCATGTAACTTTGTCAATTAATCAAGAAATTTTGCCTAAATTCAAAATTTTGTAGGTTTTCTATATGAATCCCTTTGAATATATTCCACTCTATTTATGATCTTCCTCAAACCTAAGAAATTAATTTAACCTCTTGTTCTTACACTCTTCAGCAGGTTCATCTTGGTTGGACTAATTTTAAGTGGTTCTGCAAAAAAATAAATTAAAAGGAACAAAAGTGCTAAGAACCAAATCAAATGACATAGAACCCGAAATCACATTCATACACACTTTGAAAGAAAAAACAAAGTTTAATTTGAGCAGAATAAAATGAAATCAAGAAAAAATGACTAAGCAAATAAGTATAGAACTCCACTTAGCTATCCTCTGCACTTTTTATTCATCCTTTCATCCCAAAATTTCTAAGTTCAAAAGAAAAACAAATCTTAACCTTTGCACTTTTAATTTATTCTTTCATCCCAGAGTTTCTAAATTCAAGATTTGTTTTTAATTATTATGAGAAAAAATACAGGACAACTTACAAAAAAGAGTGTGAAGGAGCGGTCAAGAGAAAATATATCAAAGCAAGTAAATGGGAGTCGTATGGACTCTTTATCAAGTAGTTACATGCATAAAAGAGAACGAAAGCAATTTGTAGCAAGCATGAAAAAACAAAACAAAATAAAATAAATGTTGACCTCCTATCATGATATACAATAAAATCAACAATCACTTTTAAAGAAAACAGTGTATAAATTATATTGATAAATCCATCCGTAATGGCTTATTAATATTAAAATACTAAGGATAATAACAATAATGTCTTAGAGGAAATTTGGACCATTTACTCTAACAGCTCGTAGGGAGAAAACCAAGACGAAGTAAAGAAATCCCCAATGGTTTACAGTTTATTTAACACTCAAAACTAATAATGGTGCCGTCTCTATTCGAAATCAACATATATGCATAATAGGACATTCAAATTCATTGACAACAGATTCTCAAGTTGAAAAGGATTCCAAAATAAAACACAGTGAATTAACATATTGCCGTACCAATCAAAATAAGGGACCATATGACCATTAGTTATTCATAGCTTCTAAAATCCAATGATATGGTAAAATGGACAGTTTTTTAAAGCAAGTAAACCTAAATAACTGCATCCAAAACTCAAACTGATCTCTTAAAGCAAAGGATTGAAAAAGATAGTTAAACCAACAGACTACTACATGAAGCTTTGCGAGAAGATGATCAGAGAACATTCAATACTAGATAACACACCTCATATAATCAGTTTAAGACACAAAACTGAAAGGAACTGTTGAACACACACTATTCAAATCAAAACATATCTATTTAAAGAAGCTAAGAAACCTTGATATAATTCAAGTGATATGGGGAAATCAAACAGAATTAACAACCCAAACTTAAATGAAAGACTCATGTAAAGAACTAGTATTAAGACAAACAAGAAGCTTCTTATCTAGTTCCGACCCCGTTAAGTAAACTAAACCTTTTAAGCGCAAAGTGTGGAGAATTAAGAAACACTTAAGAAGAGAAAGAAATAATACTTAGACCTTAGTTTTTAAGTCTAATTAACCAACTCACAGATTCAAGTTTCAAATCAGCCAATTGTTATTCATAAACTACTCATCTCTATTTCTTAAAATTGCTTTACTTTAGTCTTGGCTTTAACACCAAAAGTCTCACAGTCACTGGGCCTCAACTCTATCCCAAAAGACGCAAATATGACATATAGCAAGAAAAGATAGCAGCATATAAATAGAGAATCCTATAACTCATCTTCTATCAAAATAACACCCCACGAAATGCAGTGTTTGATAAAGAAGAAAGAGCTTCTAGGAAATCCACACAAGGATTTAGGACAACGGATTAAATTTTTTTTAATCAATCTAGGGCTTAACTGGAATACATAATGAAGTGAAGGGAAGGACAAAATGAATAATGGAGATATAGCTACACCATTAATGATGCAGAAACTAAATGAGACCTAGAGAAACCCACAATTTAGTTGACAATTACAACATTTAGCACTAATGTGGTGTTGGAAATAATAACTCAATGTTCGAATAGAATCCTAAGTGTTTAGGATTTGTTATTTATAATATTTGTTTATTTAGATTTAATTATTATTTGTTAGTTTAAAAGTGTTCCTAGTCCCAGTTTAATTTAGTTTATACCTTCATAAATAGGGATATTAATAACTATTTTCAGAAAAGATAGAAAATATAGAAAACACAAAAATATACTGAAACAGAAAGACTGTCACGATCATTCACATAAATTTCAGTGAACTATTGAAGCTATCAGTGTGATTGATCAGACAAGTACCAAGGGCTTTCGGTAGACTTCTTTCATTTCCGAATTAGCTTGCGACAAGTCCTAGCATTAGTATGAGTTCGTTGACCGCGTAAGGGCAACTTTTGAGTTTATACATAAAATATATTCTTTCAAATTGGTATAAGAACTTTTACAATTTTACCCAGGTAGAAGATCCAAGAGTTTCCGCTGCTTGCGGGTGACTATGATCTATATATGTTGCCCGTCTGGCCAATGATAATGTTGAAATAAGCTAGACGAATAAATTATGCATGAAAAGAACATGCTCGAGGAAAGGCTTATAAAAATATTGCAGATTTCAAGAAGAACAAACTCTTCTCTAAATTAAAAGTTAGATAAAGTTAAAGACAAAAAAAATAAGATACAAAAAGAAAAGGATATGATGGGAAGGGTAACAATGAGAGTTGGAGAGAGAGATCACAAACACCTCATATAATAATAATAAAAAAAGAAATGGCGTTGGTTGGAAAGCATCAACATTGAAAGTTGAAAGAAGTGCTCAAACACAATCAAGAGAAAATATCGTTAGTGGGAGAGAAAGTGATCCAACACTTGAAAGTCGGAGAAAAGTGCTCCACCACAACCAATAAAAATATATCGCGAGTTCAAGAGAAAGTACTCCAACACGACCAAGAAAAAATAGTAAATGAATGTTGAAAAAAGGGAAGGGCATCAACGAGAATTGGAGAGAGATTGCTCCAACACAAAAAAAAAGTTGTTGGTGGGAAGAAAATCAACCTTGAAAGTTGGAGAGAAATTTTCCAACAGAACAAAGAGCAAAAATATCATGAGTTTGAGAGAAAGTGCTCCGTTGGAGAGAAGTGCTCCAACACAATATAGTGAGTTGGAGAGAAAGTGCTTCAACACTTGAAAGTTGGAGAGAAGGTACTCAACCTAACAAAAGAAAATGAAAGTTGGAGAGAGAGTGCTCCAATACAAAAAAAAGGCATTGGTGGGAAGGGCATCAACCTTGGAATTTGGAGAGAAGTGATCCATCATAACAAAGAGAAAAAATATTGTAAGTTGGAGAGAAAGTGATCCAACACATGGATGTTTGAGAGAAGTGCTCCAACACAACAGAAAAAAAAATATTGTGAGTTTGAGAGAAAGTGCTCCAACACTTAGAAGTTGGAGAGATGGCGTTGAAGAGAAGTACTCCAAGAATTGAAAATTGAAGAGAAAATTAGCAACAATTGAAGATTGATGAGAAGATCTCCAACAATTGAATATTCAAGAGAAGTTCTCCAATTCAACAACAATGACAATAAGAAAAAGACTAGAGTAAACAACTTTAAATAACAGGAGAATGTTGGAAATGATAATTCAATGTTGGAATAGGAATCCTAAGTGTTAGGATTTATTATCAATGATATTTACGTATTTATGTTTAATTAGTATTTGTTAGTTTAGAGTGGTTCTAATCCTAGTTTAATTTGCTTTTTATCTTTATAAATAGAGATGTTACTAGTTATTTTTAGAAAAGACAGAAAATATCAAAAACATAAAAATATACAGAAACCAATAGAATTTTGAGTTTATAAATAAAATATTTTCCTACATGTGGGATAGAAATTACCTGGTTCTGGGCAGCAAACTTGAGACTACGAGTTGAGCAGATCGATTTCCACACCAGTTTTAGTTCTAGTGATGCAAAAAGAGACAATACGAGATTAAGGTAGTATATCAGAAAGTGAAAAAAAAAAGAAAAGCGCAATCGAGAACTTAATGAATCGAAGAGTTAAAACTTAAAAAAATCCTCCAACTCCCCATTCCAATGGAAACATGAGGAGGTATGTATGGCCAAAAATAGGTTGATTTGAATATATATATATATATATATATATATATATATATATATATATATATATATATATATATATATATATATATATATATATATATATATATATATATATATATATATATATATATATATATATAAAGGGAGCCATTATAGAGGGAAAGGGATAAGATTTGACAAAAATGAAAAAAAAGAAACATATCCCAGTCCAATTTGATTTTGACAACCTCTGATTTGGATTAGATTTTGTGCAATAGATGAGAAACTACAAATTTAAGTTAATTATTGAGGCTTGAGGTCTACTTTTGAGAGAAAATAAAGAGAGAGGGTATGTGTTACCTGCTATTAGGTTGATTTCAGAGAGATGAAAACGCTCAATTCGCTAGATTTTGAGGATTTCGTAGAAACAAAGGCTGATAGGTGTTCTTGTTGAAAGAGAGGAGAGGGGCATGTATGAGTTGTTGCTGCCTTCTATGAGAGGAGATGAGAGCCTGGAAAGGCAAACAAAAGGAAAACTAGGGCATAAAATCCAAAATAATTACAACTTCATACCCAATTTTAAAATAATTGATGAAATACTCATTCTATTATAAATAATTACAGTTCATACCCTCTATTCATTAAGGGTGATAATGTTCACTTAACTAATACTATATCGTTATCAAATATTGTATTGGTATCAATAAGGTTAATAGTTTCACTTAACTGATACTAAATATTATATATATATATATATATATATATATACACACACACACACTCTTATAGTACCATAGACTAATGAGTAATTTGTTAACAAGAAGCTTTAATGATACAAATACAATATATATATATACTGCTTTAGTATAAATAATATGAAAGTACCGGCCTTAATGATACAAACACACTATATGATACTTATTGAGTATCAGTTAAAAGAGTTAAAAGCCTTAATGATATTAATATAGGAAATGTTACTGATGTAGTATCAGTTATACAAAAATATTAAGGGGGTATATACTGTAATTATTTAGTGGGGTATGAATGTGAAGGGATATAAATTTGTAATTATTTTGCATGGGGTGTTAATTTATTTTCCCCAAAACAAAAACAAAAGAAAGATTAAGAGTGGGCCATGTTAATAATGGATATGTTGGGCTGAAGTAGTTGAAACAAATGGGGTCCGAATTGTATTGAAAATAGGAAAAATTACCTTATTACACATCCTTTTTACATTATTTTCTATAATATACTACCATTTTTAAAAATTACTAAAATCCCTTTTTTGCTCAAAACATCTCCTTTTCCAGATACATTACTTTTCCCAATCAATTCCACGATTTCTCTTCCTATTTTACGCCAACAATCACAACAATTTCCTCCATCAATCAATTTTTGAACTTCAAATCTTTTCTCTTTCTCTGAACAATCAATTTCAACTTGCAATAGATAGTTATTCTTCTTCTCCAACTTTCAATTCACCATTTTTCATTTTTTTCATTTTTTTTAATCTGCAAATTTTTGATACTTATAGATGATGCTCCATCTTTTAGTACTGAAATTACTCAATTAGCCTCATCTAATGTAGGCAGTTTTTTAATTCTAACGACGAAGATTTAGAAATTGAAGGTGGAAAAAAGCTCAGATGAGGAGAAAAAGATCGAGTTATTGGTGTCTCTGGTAAGAACTTTGAATCGAGATCCATAGGTGCCGTCATGATTGAAAGTTAAAAAAAAACTACAAGAGTTGATATAGAGTAAAGGAGAAAGTGTAGAAATATTTCTTCATCATATTTTTGCTTTCAACAAATCAGATTATTGAATTTTTTTCTTTCAGTTTTTTAGTTGTTATTTTTTTCTGATACATATGGGTTCTGGTCAATCGATTAATATTGGTCTTACCCAATTAGTTTCACAAATGGACTATCTTGTCCCTCGTGTGTATGATTAAAAATTGATGAAAGATGCATTGCAAGTTCTAAATTACCCATTGTGAAAGATTCCAAAACAAAAGAGGAAACAGAACGTGTTACTACACACTCTTCTCTACCCAAGATTCATATCTGCAATTCAGTTGATTTTGATTCTTAATTTAATGTATATTGCCTTCGTTTAAACTCTATGACACATTACAATTTTATCATGTATAATGTCTCGTGTTCAAATATTATGTATATGACACATATCTACGTCAAATTGTCTAATTGACTATGTATCAAATGTTGTTATATATTTGCAGTAGTTTTTTATAAACTAAATGAGTGTTTATCATATTTATAGTTTATCATAACTAGTTTTGTCGGTTTTTGTTTGTTCAATTTTGTCTGATACAAAGTGGTGGTGGTGGTGGTGGTGGTGGGAGTAGAATATGTTGCTAAACACCCTTCTCTACCCAAAGTTCAGATTTTTAATGTCTCTAGTTGATAATACATTCTCTTCAAGTTTATGATACATTAAATTAAGTTCTTTTAGTGTTATCACTGATATATACATCACTACTATAGTAGCTTTCGTTGTTATGCAATGTCTTATGTTCATATTTATGATATTGATACATAACACTGATGTTGTTCAATCTTCAATTAATGTTTATCATGTTTAATATAAAATGTTTTTGATACATAAACACTACATAATGTATCATTTACTTGAATCAAGTTATATAACGTATCTTCAATCTTGAAACATAAATCATAAATGATGTATGACTAGAGCATTGTGTATCAGATCCAACAATAAGTATATTATACATATGGGTGAAAATATTTTTCTACCCGATATATACACCCAAAATTATTCAAATTTATGGGCAGGATACTTAAATACATAAAAGTTGATACATGTAAATCTATCCAGTTGCTATATTTTTGTTTTTCTACTTTTCCTATTTTTTTCTACTTTGAAAAGATCTTCGAAGATCTTGAAGATTCACAAAAGAAATTGTTTGTCCAACAACAATTTCATCAATTATGTATCCTTCATAACTAACCTCACTTACCTTGATGTCCACAAAGTTTTTGAATAAAATCCGAAAGAATCTTTTGCTGAATAGGGGCCTGAAACAATTTGTAATTTTGAATTTCTTTGTTATGTTAGGATTTGCATCTATATGATTGAAGGTAAGACAAAACATAAGAAGATCGAAATATTCATTATGTATCTTATGAAATTTGTGGATAGTGGATGAAATAGAGAGAATAATGAACTAGAAGAAGAAATTAGATTATTTTTTTTAGATTGTTATTCTCTTTGATGTAACCCTTGACAGTAATTTTGATTGGAATAACATAATTATGGATTCTTAATTTTATTTTCCATTTCCCCCCTTAATTATCCAAACAAATGGATACTATGAGATCTTAATTTGATTTTAGATTCCCCCCTCCTTAATAAGAGCAACAAATTGATTATAATTTATCAAAAGTAAGGTATACAGATTGCTTAAAAATAATGAGATTTGTGTAATTAGAAAAAGAACAGGGATACAAGGTAATTTATATTTTACATGTGACTTATGTAAGTTATTTTAAAATTATGGGCAAATTGTCCTCGATAAAATTTATCAAATCAAATTTGATTCAAAACTAATTAAAATTTTATAAAAATAGGAAGAAATAAATAATATATTTAATTACTTAACAAGATTCTTAACTTTGACAAGACAAAATAATTATTTTGAAATTGAAGATCGACAATGTCAATTACATCATGAACTAGTCAATTACTAGGGAAATAAGTGCATACTTAATTGAAACACTATTTTTGGGTAATATGATTTTCAAAATATTGATTTAGAGTAAAAAAATATATCAAACTATATTTTATAAATATTTAGAGAAGTATTTTAAAGGGAAAATGGAAAAATTTCCTTGAAAATATTTTGGGAGAATCTTTTTGATTTTTAAAAACAATTATTTCAAATTGTTTGAAATTGAAGAAGCTTGAAATTAATTAAACCATGGAGGGTAAAATTTGGGTGCCAACAACTGCCCCTTATTTTCTTAGGATTGATAAAAGAGATTCAAGGTAAATGAAATTGACTAGTCCAATTTTGTCTGTCCACTAATTCATCTCTTTGAAACGACGAATGGTAAGGATTTCTATGGAATTATGTCTGGACCATGGTATTGGATTTCCTACTTATCTCAAGTTACATGATAATTCAAGAAAGTAGTAGTTCGAAAGATGCTTGATTTAACACACAATTTTGAAATAATTCATAACCTATTCAGATGTCGATGTATGGATTGACCGAAAATCTCGAGAATGGAAAAAGGTTAGGTTCGTTTGAGTATAGTTGATTTTTCAGAACTGAACCAGCCTACCTATCCCTAAACTCTAGGAGTCAGACTTCTTGTAGTTCGACTATATAGGTTGAAAGGGAAATCTCCTATGTTAAAATAATCTTAGCTTAAGTTTGAGTGACAAATGAATTTAGTGCGGAAAAAAAGCTTGCAAACATCTTATCTATGAATGTGGGAACCTTCACTCCATAGATAAGAACTTATATAGATATAGTTCCCAAAGCTCTAGGTGTATTGTCACTCGGATTTGACAAATTTGCCTCAAGTGAGAGTTAAAGATTTCATTGGATGCGAAAATATCCACACACCTTATGATAGGGATGTGGTTTGATTGTGGTGGAAGTCGCCCCTTAACTCGCGTCCAACGAGATTGATATTCCTCTTCAGGCTATGTCCTAGTTCGCTGTTCAAAAAAAGTTTCACATTGTGTAGCGTCCCTTTTTTGACATAGGATACTTAGTGTGTTTTAAATTTTGGGGAAAATTATTAGTAGCAAATTCTATAGAAACAATATAATTTGTGCAAACCTGGTTGGACATATCATATTGAAGGAGATGACTATCAAATTTCAAGCGTACTACTTTTGAAGGAAGTGATCAAAAGTAATGTAACAATTTGAACGAGGCGATGATTCAATTGCATAACGTAATGAATATTTTTTTAGGGAAGTGGTGTCCCAACATGTCACTTTTAGGAAGGTGACATCCCAGTGTGTCAATTTTTAGAGGGAGTGACGTTCCAATATAATAATAATGTGTCACTTTGAGGGCAATGACTACCCAATATAATAAAACGTGTTACATAGAAGAAAGTGATGTTCAAATAATTTAACATGTCATGTTGACGGAAGTGACACTCCAATAGTAATTTAATGTGTCATAATGAAGGAAGTTATACTCCAATATAGTATCGTGTCAAGTTGAAGGACTAATGTTTAAACAATAATTTAACGTGTAACATTGAAGGAAGGGATGTTCCAATAATATCACTTGTCACTTTGAAGGAAGTAATGTCCAATAATAATTTTAGCATTTCATGTTGAATGAAGTGACGCTCCAATAATATAACATGTTCCATTGAAGGAAGTGTCACTCCAATAATATAACATGTCACGTTGAAGGAAGTGAAGTTCCAAGAATAATTTCGTGTCACGTTGAAGGAAGTGACGTTCCAATAATATAATGTGTCAAGTTGAAGAAAGTGATGCTCCAATAATAATTTTAACATGTCATGTCGAAGGATGTGACACTCCAATAATGTAATGTGTCACATTGAAAGAAGTAATTCTCTAGTATAATAACGTGTCATGTTAAAGGGAGTGATACTCCAATGATAATTTTAATGTGTCACATTGAAAGAAGTGACACTTCAATAATATAACATATTACATTGAAGGAAATGAATGTAACAACCCTAAAAATGGATATGCTAAGTAATGCTTAATGTGTCTAGAATGCCTACGATTAGACCGGGTTCACACGGATTGATACGCGTAGAATCAGACCTCTGAACCCTTGCGACAGCCAAGCCAACTAACTTGGGGAGTTAGTTGAGCTAGGAAAGGTTGGGTCCAGCCATGTAGGGATCCTGAATATGAAGATTTACTCGGATGAGTCTTTACCGGACTTAAAAAGGGGAAATCATAAGTTTGGAGGGTCTAGGGGTAAAATGGTATTTTTCCAGGCTAAGGGTAGTATCGTAATTACCCTAAATATTTAATTAATTATTTAATTAATAATGTGGAGGGGCATTTTGGGTAGAGAGGGCCGAAATTGCCCTTTTAGCAAAATCTTGCTCCACCCGGGTTCGAACCTAGGTGGGAGCAATGATTTAATTTGTTTTATTTAAATTGGTAGATTAATTTAATTAATTAATAATTAATGTCTGATTTTAAAAAAAAAGGGAAAATCAGATTTTATTTATTAATTATTAATTATTAATTAATTTGACTAAGTCTTGCCAACAAGTCCTAGTTCTAAGAGAACACTACCTCACATCTCTCTCTCTTTCACGTCTATATCTCCCTCTCTTCAACACTTCCTTTCACGTTCTCTCTGCCTAACCAAAATACAAGAACAGAAAAGCTACAAAAGTTCTTCACACTTGAAGAACTTACACGAAAAATATAAACAAACAAGCTAACCAAAAACGTAAAGCAAAGTTCCGTCGGGTTTGTGTTGGAGTTTCGGGATTTGGACGTGAGTTTGGAGAAGGTTTTTGGGCAGCAAGTCGTGGGTTGAACAACGTTGAAATCAGGTATGGGTTTCTCTCCTGGTCTCCTTTCTACAAGAGAATTTTCTTTCCCATGAATTCAACGAATCTTGTAACTAGGGTTGTTCCCGTTCTTGTCGAACTCCTTGTCCCTAGTACCCCTTTGATCTCAATGTGAAATAGGTTAGAGATCATGTTGTTGGTATGTTTGCTGATAATTTAAGTATGAAGTGTGATTTTCGTCATAATATGTTCATGATTATGTGTTTACAATTGTAAGCACGTTACGTTATGTCAACCAAAAGTCTGTGAAAAATGATATGTTTTTATGGTTGAATTTTATGTGCGAATGTTTGTGTAAATCATGAGGTGTAAAAGTGGTGTAATGTTGCTGTATGTAATGGTAATTCTTGGCTGAATATAATCATAAAAAGACTACACTTTAATATGCACCAAATGATCCACGAAATGCCTTAAGAATTAACGTATGAATGATGATAAAAAGAAGCTGAAAATAGTGAACAAATTTCCAGCATTTGGTAGGTTGGGTTCGGCCAAACAAAGTGGTACAAAATGCAATGAAAAATGAATGTAAAATAAGTGAAATCACTAAGGATTGAACCCAAGACATCATTACATGAAAGCTACAAAAAAAATCAACAAAAGATTAAGACAAAAATGGATTCGAAAGACTAAATTTCCAGCCTGCTGGAAATTGTAGTCTCGGCCAACTTTTTAAAAAAATGAACTTTGTTCAAAAAAATTTTAAAATGTGAGGTCATTGGGGATTGAACCCATGACATCACTAAATGAAAATCTCATAAAAAATTCATCAGAAAAATGCAAGGAAACAAATAGATGTGGTGAGTGGGTATTGAACCCACAACCTCTTAAATGGATGAGAGAGTTAGGAGAAAAATAAAAAAGAAAATAAATGTGGAGAGTGGGGATTGAACCCACAACCTCTTGGACAGGTGAGAAAGTTAAGAGATAAATTTAAAAAAAAATAATGAGTTTGTGGGGGATTGAACCCACAACCTCCTTGACTTAAATGAAAAAGGAGAGGAGAAAAAGAAAGGAAATATTATGGGATTAAAATAAGATTAAGTGTTTTCCAAGGGATTCGAATCGGGTTCGCATGCCCTATTCCGTATTGATACATAAGTCATACGTAAGTAAATATTTAATGAATGTTGCATCTAAAGATCAAAATGAGTATCTTGGCATATCTACAAGATGCATAAGTCTTGTACCACATAATCTTGGGTAAACATGAATCACTTAGACAAACTATGAATAAAGCCTCATGGCTTGTATGTGTGGACTCATAAGTCTAGCATACGTTTAAAAGTAAGTGATCCTAAGATGTATGTGATAAAATGATGTAACCCTAGAAGGGTTAAGTAAGAGTGTGAAACACACTAAATGGCCAAGTGCATTGGCATATAATGAAATGAATATTCATGTGAAAGGGTGAGTAATTATGAAAAGCAAATGTGTTAAAGTTAATGAATGAGGTGACAATGTGATAAGAGGCTAATGTAAAAGATGAGAGCAATCTCAAATGAGCCTAAGTAAATGTTACCAAAACGTACTCACCTATGAGAGTGTAAAGCTAATGAAGAGACCACTTTCTATGAACACTCTAATGAAAGTATTGAAGTTAATGCATACTTAATACTAATGATGAGATGAGAAATCATCTAATGAGCTATGATGTCCTCATCCTAGAAGCCAGCTTCCATGATGTGTGAGTTGAATGTAATGGAACTTTATACTGAGCACCGATAGGCTAGCTATGAGCGGTGATGCCTTCCTTCGGGAAGGGCGGAGGTTTACGTAACTCTCATGAGATGAGACTGTCCCGCATTCCGGGTATGTGTCTCCTTATATCTCTTAGTCTTTGAACCTATACTGCCAATATAGGGATCTAGCAGGGTTCGATTCCTTATATACGCTAGCATGTTTTGGTTCACTTTGGCCAGTGATTCCACCTCTTTTCGGTGTGGGGATTACACACTGGATTTCATGATGCTCACATGATCTATGTCGGTTAAGGTTAAAGTTCCCAAAGAAAGAATGAGGTCAGCCTCAACAAATGCATATAATGAAATGAACGATACCAAAGGTGTTAGGATAGGATAATCAAGAGGTGAGATAGACTCAAGTGATGACACTAGGTTATTCTTGGTCATTGCACAGCAAACCCGATGAGAGTCTTAAACTACATCCTAGGTATGACTAGTGATTGCACTAGTAGATGAATGAATGAAAATGAAGTACGTATGAATGAATGAAGCAGACACTGTGTTTGCTAAAGAAGGCTCCCTAGTTGAGGTCCCATATGTTGAGCCCTCATTTTGGGAAGTCCTAATGTCAAGTCCATGATTCCAAGGCCTCATGGAATATGAAAGAATGATGTCAACTACGTGATATGATATGTGCAATACGTTATGTGCTGCTTGCAAAATGATATGTATGATGATGCATGTTACTCTCATGGCATGACTTTCCTAATCCAAATTTGGCAAGTCTACTGACTTTCCTAATCCAAATTTGGCAAGTCCACTGACTTTCCTAATCAAAATTTGGTAAGTCCACTGACTTGACTTCCCATAAATCATATTGTTAGGAAAGAGCTATTCTTACTCATGCATGTCCTTGGTGTGTGCTTGCATATACCCATACTTAGTACAAGTGTGTACTAATCCCATACAATATCTACTTTTAGGTGCAGACACAGGTGGACGTTAGAGCTTACAGTACGACGTTGCAGCAATCCAGACGTGGAGCATTCATCCAGATTTTGTAGGCCCTCATTATTTCGAGTACGCTTGCCCATTATATTCTAGCTTAGATATAGGTTTGAGTTAGTGGAGTATGCTCCACTAGTGTTTCTTTCTCATCATACATTGTATTGGTGCCATTTTGGCACATATACATTTAATGCAGTAGGGAACTATTTCTTTCATTTGATGATCTTAATATTAGATGGTTTATTGTGAACGTTTATGAGTTTAAGTAGAATGTCTTGCATGAATGTTAAGATACAAAAAGTTCAAATTTTCCTTTAAAATTAACCTAGATGAAGTAACGATGACGTATGTAGGCTTGTCTGCGACCTCTGAGAGGTTAACGACGCCGGTATCGTCTGGGGTCTAGACTCCGGTCGTGACAATGAAGATCCAATATAATAATTTGTGACGTTGAAGTAAGTGACGCTCCAATATATTACCTTACGATAAAGAATAAATTATAAAAAATAAAGACTAAGGTAATAACATAGTAATCTGATTATGTTTTTTTGTAGTTTGTGAAGCGAGTAACATATCTGGTTGTCATTAAAGATTCTGTCGTCCCTGCGCCATAGAAAATTTGTTAATTGAAGAAAAAAACATATTCCAAAACCTTTAAACGCGTCAAGACGATTTTGTATTCAAAGAGAAGGAGAGATTGTGGAAGAATACTTTGAGGGCTTGTAATATTGAAAGGAGGTGCTAATGGATGAATAGGAATCTCACATGAGGTGTGTCCCTACTTAAGTGGATCTCTTATATATAGAAGATTTGTTTGATAAAGAAAATCTTTGAAGCTTGAAGTTGAACGAAGATCTTGAGAAACTTTGAACCCTTTCAAAATGTTGTCCCTGTTTCCAATCCAAGTTTACTTAATTTAAATTATTCATAAAAAATGAAGAATGTTTTGGGTTCTTAAGGTGATTAGGACGTCATTCGGAAACTTAAAGTTGCAAATCATATGACGATAAATTAGACAACACATAAAATATACTAAAAGAAACATATATTATTATATGATATGATCAATCTCGTACATATTTAACAAGTAAGAAAAAACATTAAAACTGTAGAAAGAAAATTATCCCATAAACAATTCTCTAAGCGACTACATTGTGGTTTCTATTGTGTTCTGCTATGAGAATATGACTCTTCAATTTATAGATCTCCAAAATTTTCCTCTAAGGAAAGAATAAACAAAATATGGAAGAAAATTAAACTTTTCTTTTAGAAAAAAGTTCAAGCATTTGTGGGAACTAGATTTTTGACACGTGCGTTGCACGTGTGTAATAATTCAAAAACTTTAAGCCGAGATTTGAATATTAAGCTTTGCACAAACTACTATTGGAGATTCTTTTGTGAATGTTCAATGTGGATCGTCCCATATATCTTTTATTCACATGAATCTATGAAGATAGTCAATGAAAAAATTATTAGTTAAATGCAATAATGTACATATTTATTTCAATTTTATGAGGACCAATTATGGAATTATTCGTATCTCACTAATATTACCTTACTAATGATTTTTGTTGTGTGTTTTTCTTGTCATCTAACCAGATGTATTCCACTTAATCTGTTTAGATGTCATATGAACATGTGGAGAATAACTACATTTTATTTTTATAACTTATTTTGTAGATTAATTTTATTTTATAAGTTATAACATAATAAATGAGGTTCTTTTTGGTGGCTCTCATATTTGACTCCTCGATTGTGTGTGTACATTAAGCAAAGATAGTAACTTGACTGTCCATAGTTAACTGAGAAAAGTTCTCTTTTATTTTTTTACCAAAAAACTTAGACTTAAAATTAAAGAATATATTCTATCGGTGAAATCATATATTTAATCACCTGTTTTTCTTACACCCAACAAAAAAATAGTTCATATATTTGTAAACAATTTTTAATTTATTCAACCCAACATGATTCGTCTAAGAAAAAATAACAACACTGTGTTATCACATATATAGGGGCAGTGGTGGAGCCAGAAATTTTATTAAGGCTGTCGAAGAATAATGGTTCTTAACATGATATTTGAGAAATACTAAATTAGTAAACAAAAGGACAATGTTTACATATTAATAACTATTTTAATCAAACTTCTTGATAATCTAAAGCACATAAGTAGCATCAACAAATAAAGTCATTCTTTTGTCTTGAACATCAAAAAATAAATCATTATAATTCTCTTATTCTTTAGAAGTTTAATTATTTTGAAAAAATATATTCAGAAACATACATCTACATTACAAGAGAAATTGATTACAAAAAAAACAACTGCTGAATATTAAGAAATAATAAATTAGTTAAACAAAAAGGAATTTTTTAAATCAAACTTACTGACAATCTAAGCACATAAATAGCATTGAAAAATAAAGTCACTCTTCTGTCTTGAACATCTAAAAAATAAATTGTGATAATTCTCTAACTCTTGAGAAGTTTAATACTGTTGAAACCATATATTTAGAAACATATATCTACATCACAAGATAAATTGATAACAAAAAAAATTAATTTAGACTACGATAAAAATTAAACTAATACAAACTTCCCCTAGCGTTATTACTAGTCATATGAACTTTTATTCGTCAAAAATACTTAAATATTAAGAAATAGTAAAAAAGTGAAATAAAAGGGCAATGTTTATATAATAATAACTATTTTAAAGCAAACTTCCATACAATCTATATCACATAAGTAACATTGATAAATGAAGTCATTCTTTTATTTAGACATAAAACAAATCGTGTCAATTCTCTAACTCTTGAAAAGTTTAGTAATTTTGAAAAATATATTCAGAAGCATATATCTACATCACAAGAGAAATTGTTAAAAACACAAATGAATTTAGACTAGACTAAAAATTAAACTAATACAAATTTCAACTGACGTTATTACAACTCTTATAAACTCTCTTCGTTGAAAATACTTAAATATCAAGAAATGGTAAATCACCAAAACAAAAGAAAAATGTTTATATAGTAATACTCTTTTGAAACAAACTTTCTTACAATCTAAATTACATAAGTAACATTGATAAATAAAGTCATTATTTTGTCTTGAGTATCAAAAAACAAGCCGTAACAATTCTCTAACTCTTGAGAAGTTTACATTGAGAAACATAAATCTACATCACAAGCAAAATTGTTAACAAAAAAATAAATTTAGACTACATCATGTTAACTTAATTTATTGGAACAATACATAATAATGTATATACTAAGTAGAAAAAGTAATATTTCATCAGAATTATTTCCTCAAGTACCTCGTTAATGATTATACCCTGTTAGGATAGAACAATTTACTTCACCAGAATGGTGGTTCCTCATATTACGCTAAACTTCGAACTCACTAAACGATCATAAACCACACTAAGTTTTTTATAATGCAAGAAGAAGAGTAGAATATTAAAAAAATTGTTGTTGAAAATGAGAGGAAATCTCTCAATTTATAGTGAACAAAGTGTAGATGAATAAGTTTTTTTTTGGTCTTATATGAAAAATCATGACATTTTCGAGAAGTCACAACCCTTTCTAAAAGTCACAACTTGTTGAAAAAGTCACAACTCTTTGGAAAAGTCAAAACTTATTGAAAAAGTCACAACTCTTAGGGAAAGTCACAAGTCATTGATAAATCACAACCCTTTGTGAAAAGTCACAACTTATCAGAAAGTCGCAACTCTTGATAATTGTCACAACTCATTGAAAAATCACAACCCTTTGAGAGAAGTCTTTTCACGGCCCAAACCATCGTGATTGGCACCCACACTAATCCTCTGGTAGGAGAACCACTACTAAACCCAAAATAAGCAAGTAAACAAAAACTAAGAAAATTAAGTTACAGAAGCAAGTTAGTTAGCTTAAAAATGTAGAAATTAAATGCCTAGAATCATAAAGTCAATATACCAAAGCATCTAACAAGATCCATAAATCTAAACAAGAAACTATACATCCCCGACTAATGAACTATTTACCTATCTAGAACAAATGTTTACGCCCAAAAATGGTGGACATAGACGAAAGAGAATCCCATGGAAGCCCGGAAGAATTGACTCAACCATGAAATTGAGCGACGATCACTGATCTCCTAAGCGAGGTCTGTCAAAACCCTCTTGAAGATTCCCTTTACTAAACCAAAAATAAGAGCAAGTGTAGAATCAGTACACAACCACCGTGAATTGGTAGGATCATGCGGATATCTAAATAGTGTAACATAAACAAATCAAGCAACATTATAATCACATGCATATATATATATATATTACACCAATATCAAAATGACAAATCAACAATACATTTCACATTTATCATCACAAAGTTGATCTTCTCACAGGACCAAAACCCAAACAGTTAGCTTGTCGGAACGTGGCAATCCAATCCCATTTTTATGCTGGAATGTGGAAACCAATGCGAGTTAGCTTGTTAGAACATGACAATCCAATCCCATTTTTATATTGAAACGTGGCAACCGATCCTAGTTAGCTTGCCGAAAGGTGGAAATCAGATCCCCAAACACATAGCACAATCACAATCACAAGTATATCATCAAGATCATAGATTTACATCATGATTTCATGGATACATCATTCATCTATCTCATTTACAACAAGTGTGATAAATATTGCAACATTCATACATATACATGTATCAAAATGCAGCAAAAACATGCATACATCACACAACATAGATTCACAACCATAACCTACCTCGAAACAAGCTTGAAACCCATTGAAACATGATCCTTCCCTTTTTGGATTCGTTTAGCTTGTTCTTGGTCTAAAAACAATCACAATAATAGGACATTCAACAAACAATCGCTAATTACTGAAAACCATAACAATTCTATGAACCCTAGATCAAACCCATGACCCCAACATACAAATTTAGGGTTGTTTCCACCATAGAATTCATAAAATTTCACTTTCCCATCACCAATAACCCATTATATTATGTTTTACGGATCGAAAAATGGATTTAGACTAAAAATCTTACCTTTAGCCTCAAGAATGGTGAAAAACGAGTAGAAATCGCATGGGGGTCGTTCCTTAGCTTTTAAATTCGAAAAGTGAATAATGAGGTCATTGAGGGGTTTATTAACGACTTTAATTCGCCTCCTGCCAATCACAGGGATACCCATCCACCACAGTGGAAGTGCCCGAGCCGCAGAATCCCTCATCGGGATGGGATTTTTGAACCAGTGAGCTCCTTCAAGGATTTCCAAAAACCCATTTCACAATACAACTCTAACCAACGTCACTCAGAAAATACCCATTATGCTAGGTTCAATTCCCGGAGATCTACTCACTCAAATTCAATTCCGTAAAGTTTTACGAGATTATTAACGGTTTATATATCACATCATGTAATCAAATTCTTATTTAAGTCACCCGATTGCTACCAGATTTCCCCTACATCTTAAAGACTCTAATTTCCTCCTAACGTGGACAAGGTTGGAAAAATCCAAATACTACTGAAAAGTTTTTCCAGTTCAAATTTTCCCTGTTGGTTTTCTATAACAATGAGAACAGGTTATTGCAATAGATACCATCACTAGTCCCCGAGTGACTGCATAGGAAAATAGGCTAAGGAAAGAAAAAAGTAGTACCTGATCGACGAACAATTGAGGATACTTGTCTCGCATGTTTTCTTGGTCTCACAAGTAGCTTCCTCAACTGGATGATGCTTCCGTTACACCTTCACGGACTTAATCTCCTTGGTAAGCAACTTTAGCACATCACAATCAAGAATAGTAATCGGTTCCGCCTCATATTGGAGGTTAGCACGATTGAGTCTCACTTAATGATATAATCCCCGTCACCCTTTTCAACATGGATACATGAAATACCGGATGAACACCAGATAGATTAGGGGGTAAAGACAATCTATACGCCACCAGCCCTACACATTCAAGAACCTCAAATGGACTTATATATCACAGACTTAACTTACCATTCTTACCAAATCTCATCACCACTTTCATAGGTGATACCTTAAAAAAGAATGTTCTCACCGATGTGAAATTCCATGTCTCTTACCTTATGATCTACATACTTCTTTTGTCTACTCTAGGTAGCTAGAAGTTTAGCTTTGTAACAACCCGAGGGTATACCCTAGAATTTATGGAATCCTCAAGTCACCACACGGCGTACTCAACCTCTAGGAGGTCTTATACAAGCCAATAGACATCATTCATCACATAATCATAAAAATAGCGGAAAATTTAAAATTTTTCATAGCACATCATATGATAGAACATCACGTCATATATATATATATATATATATATATATATATATATATATATATATATATATATATATATATATATATATATATATATATATATATATATAAATATCCTAATTCATAGTTAGACTCTAAGTCTCATTTTCCGTATTAAGACACAACTGAATAGAATATGATAGGGACACAACTCTTAACAACAAAAAATAATATGTAAGCTATTGCATAAACTTCAATAAGAACTTGACATAGGAAATCCATGAAAGATTAGGATCCTTTCCTTGAACTTGGGATATCTATCCAAGCTCTTCAATTAGGATACATCCTCTAGCCATCACCACCAACACTTTGTGCGAAAAGATGAAGAAAAATGGTATAAGTACATGAATGCACTAAGTATGACAACCATGCAAAAACATGCATTTAAAGAGGACATTTAGTTAGAAATCATGCATCATGTCTTTTTAGTAAACTTCATTAAAATTGATACAATAAGTACAACATAGTTCAGATGCATAAAATAAACATGGATGCAATACATAGTAACACATAAAGCCACTTATCACATTTTGAGGCGCATTCAATACATACAACAGGTTACCTCTCTTTTTACCTTAATATCTTTCCTTAAGCAACCCTCAAGTGTACTTTGAACAATGTATCCCTTTGTGGTCAACCTAGATGTAACTCCACTTACCCTTCATCAATACAACAACATACATATTCATAGAGTCATACACATATCATAAGACATAACTTTCACATAAGAACCATCACCTAAGACAACCCCTAAGTCTTACTAGTGCAATGTGTAGGTAGAATACAATAATACTACTTACACCAAGTGTTCCAAGAAGTCACCCTAGACTAGGCATAACATGTTCATCAAGTCCTAAAACCTTCATTTGTCACTATACATAAGGCCACTTACTTCATAACATCATAGAAAAACTCATTCATTTACTACACTTTAGTCATAACTCATTTAGTTCATATCATAGGTGAAACATCCTCACAACCCCTTCACAAGCTTACTTGTGCAATGTACACATGAAGTCCCATACCCCCACTTATACTAAGTAAACTCATTTAGAATCCATAAGAGTAATTCACATGCGTAGTCATAATTCATGTCTTAGCATAACAAGGTCACTTTAACATGCATTCATACAAATCATACATAGAATAAGTCTTTATATCATAAGACGTTGCAATCCTATCCATTCTTGAAGTCCACTAGTGCAATGCATGGGTAGGGTCCATAGTCCTACCTATACTAAGTAAACTTCTCAAGGAGTTACAATTGGCATTCATATTCTTATGTTAGTTCATTTCTTAGCTTTTGGGAGACATAGAAATAACCGACATAGTCCATGCGATCTACATGGAATCCAATGTTCTACCCGCATACTGAGAAGAAATGGTACTACTTGCCAAGGTAGGACCTTCATACATAATAGCTATTTTAGTGGATCCACTAAGCTAAAACCTACGGGGGCACGTAGTTATGGAACAAGGAGATTGATTCTAGAAACCTTGACTTACTAAGGTAGAGGTTTCCATCTCATGAGACAACATCTAAGTTGGGAACCCAGACTTGCTAAAAGTGAAGGTTCTCTTTTGGGAAGCCGGTCTTGCTAAACGTGAAGCTCCCACTCTCATTTTTCATGTTCAATTGGTGCTAAGTTCAAACTCACTTTCTAGATATCATAAGCCTTTAATTAACATTAATTAGTTAAGAGTAGGCTTTAGGAGCTTGCTCCTTCATACAACATATAGCTCAAACGTGTCTAGGATGAAAATTGTCCTTTCATCATAGAACCTACTTTATGTGAGAACATACTTTCACATAATTCTATTATTCATACACTAATGTGTGTGCATACATATGTGAGATATACTTTCACATAAACACCTCTAGGCACACATGCTCATAACTTCATTAATCATATATTTACATGCATAGTAATAGGTAATGATGCATAGGAGAACTATCCTTTCCTTAGTCATCATGAATCTATCCTACTGATAGATATGCATGAAGTGTGTGTACATTGGTCAACATGATCACATAATAGCCATGCCATGGTATTGAGGAAGCCACCCTCTAAAGATCACAACACATGTACAACCTTCCTTAAGTCTCAAGTCATAGACATATAGAGTATTAAGGACTATAGACTACACACACTCACATTACATCATAGGAGGCAAGAAAATATTCAACATTAGAATAGAAGACTCCTAGCATACTATGATCACACATTCATACAGGGGTTTCATAGGTAGTGGTCATGCTACAAGAGTATTCATCCTCATTATCCATATAGACCACACCTAACCCTAACTGATCATCACATATATATAACATCATCAATACACCTTGATCATGATACTAGAATGGAATACTACACAAAACCTTCATACTTGTGATCATCATAACCACAATTCACATTACAACAATTGACTTCATGGCCATGATCATACATATAGGAGTACACACGAATGTACACACCGCCACCATAAGTGGACCATTCCAATCAACACAATTCAATGTACATTCTAAGCTAATTAGAAAAAATAGGTCAACTTACCAACTCTCAAAGCTATGATCATCATTGATCGATTCCCAACAATTCAACATCAATTAATATAGAGGAATATAGAACAAAGTAATTTATTACAATCTAAAGATAATCTAATCATCATCTAATCAAGATTACAGGACCCACATTAAAGGCTAATTTGAGAGGTTAAGTATATCATGGTTTCTTCATGGAATTGGATGTAAAATCATGTTAAAACCATTGTTTAATCATATATTCATCATTGGAATGCTTTTGAAATCACTTTAACAATGTAACCATGGCTAGATTGACAAATAGGATTTTTGACCTTAGAATCATGTTTGAAAACCTTTGAAAGACTCCTTAGATGAAAGAGTAACTAGGTATGAAGGGTTACCATACCTTCTACATGAGAAGACACGAAAAATTTGAGGAGAATGCACTTGAAATCCATCTCCATGGTCTGTTCTTGAGCTTGGTCTCCAATGGGGTTTTGGGAGAGTTTGTTTTGAGAGGGAAAGGTTTAGATTTGGAAGAGTGAGTTCTGAATTGGAGTTTAGGCTTATAAAGGGACTTAAACTACCTAAAGGTACCTAAAATAACCGTCGATGTTTTATTATAACGTGGGATGGATTTCCTAATTCACCCTTAGCATGGAAGCTTCCAACAGACAGAACTGCAGCTTTAATCAACGTGCAGACAGATGGACCGTCGTTGGAACAACGGCGCCGCACTGCACATCCATCAACGGTGACTGAGGCTCCGATTTTGGGGCTGAGTTCACTCCTCTAAATGTGGAGCAACGCCCCCAGTCGATGGGGCATCCGTTAAAGCACGAGGCGTCGTTTGGATACTGCCTAGGCCAGCCTTTGCCAGCCTTTGGGTCCTCCTCAAGGACCCTTTGGGTGGTCCTTGCGGAGTCGTACCTGGACGTTTCGAACCTTAATACGCTCATATACAAGTTAGGATCCTTGCCTATCATTTTAGACACCAAACAACACATAAAACACACAAAGTCACACTAGAACACACTAGCATGTCCAAAAATTAAATTTCGAACGTCTTGGTTGTTCTTGGATGTTTGACTTCCAAACCACTTCAAATCAACTATACAAGATCTAAAACACTTAATTAACAAGTTATTAAACTTTTTAGGCATATGTGAGGCTCCATCTACCTTAGTTCATTTTGAGGGTCTTGACAAGCTTGAATACTCCTCACCTTATCTTGAGCATCCTTTACTAAATCAACCTCCAAAGGTTTCACGTGTGAAAACTCAAGAAAATATATGGGCGATCTACATACCCTCCCATATAATTCCTCAAATTGTGCCATATCAATGTTGGAGTGATAACTATTATTACAAGAGAATTCACACAAGGGTAAGAACATATCCCAATGTCCTCAACAATCAATTACACATGCTCTCAACACGTCTTCCAACACTTGAATGGTCCTCTCTGATTTTTCATCCGCTTGTGGATGAAAAGCATAACTAAAAGAGAGTTGGGTGCCCAATTCATCATGCAATTTCCTCTAAGACTTGGAAGTGAATTAAGGACCATGATGTGAGATGATAGAAAGGGGCACTCCATGTAACCTCACTATCCCTTTAACATACACCTTAGCCAATTGTTAAGCATTAAGATCCATTCTCATTAAAATAAAACGGGTTGACTCAGTCTATCTATAAACCACTACCCATGTAACAACCCTAAAAATGAATAGGATCAAGACTTAGTTTTTTCAAGAATGCTTGCGATTAGACCAAGGTCCACACGGGCTGATACACGTAGAACCAGACCTTAGAACCCTTACTACGACCAAGCCAACTAACTTGGGGAGTTAATTGAGCTTGGAAAGGTTGGAACCAACCATGTGAGGCTTACGAAAACGAAGATTTAATCGAAAGAGTTTTTACCGGACTCAAAAGAAGAAATTTTAAGTTTTGAGAGTCCAAGGGTAAAATGGTCTTTTCCAAGCCAAGCGTAATATTGTAATTACCCTGAGGAATTAATTATTTAACAAATTAATTTAATTAATTAAAGCAATTCGGGTGGGGCAACCCTAAATGACCCATTTTCGCAAATGGGAGTCACTCGGGTTCGAGCCCCACTAGAAGCAAGGATTTAACTTGCTTTTAATTAGTTGGATAAATTAATTAAATTAAATAATAAATATCATCTGATTTAAGAAAAAGAAAAATCAGATTTTATTTAATAATTTAGCTAGGAGTCCTAGTTTGACTAATTCCCAAAAAAAAAATCCTATCTTAAAGCTTCTCTCTCTCACGATATCTCTCTCTCACGTTTCACAATTTACTCTCACGTTTCTCTCTGCCAAAGGAAGGTGAAGAACTGAAAATATATCAAGAGTTCTTCATACTTGAAGAACTCACACGAAATTTTTAAGAAAACCAAAGTAACCAAACGATATAGCAAAGAGAAGTCGTTGTCGAGTAGTGTGGACAATTGAGAAAGCTTGGACTGATTTGTGGAGAGGATTTTGGGCAGCAAATTCGTGTTTGAACAAGGAAATTAAGGTATGGGTCTTCTTACTATTGGTCGCTTTCCCAAGAGACCCTTAGGACTCAAACGATTTTAATCCGAAAATTAAGTTGTTCCCCGTTGCATATCCCTGTCCTTAGCTCCCATCAAATCATAGGTTGGTATGTTTGCTGGTAGAAATTAGGTGTTGCAATGTGTTTTGGTGATGAATATGTTCATGAACATGTATTTGGAATCATATGAATGACAAGCTTTGTTGCCGAAAATATGTGTGTGCATGTGAAAAAGTTTACTGTAAACTTACTGTAAATGAGTTTTGATTTATGGCTTCAAGTTTGATATGGTTTTAGTTGTCATTTTATTTGTATAAACTTATGTAATTGATGATGTTCATTTAAGTGTAATGTGGCTGAATTTAATGAAAAATTCTTGGCCAATTATGTCCATGAAAATGCACCTAAAGGACTCACTAAACACTAGTCCAAATGCATGAACTTTTAACGTTAAAGAGTGGAGAAAATAGGCTGCAAAAAGGTAATCAAAATTTCCAGCTTGTGATGTTGATTTCGGGCAGGTTCTGGAAATTTTGGAAGAGTTTTAAAAGTGATTAAAATAGGTGAGGTCAAGGGGAATCGAACCCAAGACCTCACATGACCAAGAGGCTGGAATTTTTTTTAAAAAAATGTGTTGGGGCTAAGGGGATTCGAACCCCTTAGCTGCTGCCCACGAAATGAATTAATAAAAAAATGGGGATGGGGGGGATCGAACACATGACTCGTGGGAAGCAAGGAAGAAGGAGAATAAAGAAAAAAAAAGGATGTGAGGCGTTGGAATCGAACCCACGACCTCAAGGCTGGAACTAGAGAAGGCGAAAATAAGTTAATAAAGCAAGTGAGGCTGTGGGGGATTGATCCCACGACCTCACTGCCAATGTCCTCAACTTAGCGAAAAATAAAAGAAAAATATATATGGGACTGTGGGGGTTCGAACCCACCACCTCACAGCCCCTAGCGAAAATTAATTAAAAGTAAGGAGGATGTGGGGGTTCGAACCCACAACCTCCCTACTTAGGCGAATTAAAGAACAAAATAAAAGAGGCTGTGGGGGTTTGATCCCACAACCTCTTGGTTTAGGCGAAATTGGGCAAGATGAAGTTAATAAAAAAATTAAAAAGGGGTTGTGGGGGTTCGAACCCACAACCCTTCGGCCAAATTAGGATTATTACTATGGAGAAAATTAATCCTTCAATGTTAATATTGTGATTTAACTTAGAGTCATAATGTTATGAATATTAGAATAAAATCAATTAAAAATATAAATGATATCCAATTGATTCAAGACTTGGGTTTCCTTGTGCAAGCTTCCGTATTGATGCATAAGTCATACGTGAATAAAATATCCGAGAATAACGCCACATACTTAGATCGAAATCAAGATCTTGGCACATATACAAGATGCATAAGTCTTGTATCACATAATCTTAGACGAAATATGAATGAAGTGTCATGACTTGAACGTATAGACGTATAAATCTAACATACGTTCAAAGTAAGTGAATCTAAGAAGTATGTAATGAAATGATGAACCCTAGAAGGGTTAAGTATGAGTGTAAGATACACTAAATGGCCAAGTGCATTGGCATATGATGAAATGAACGTTCACGTAATAAGAGGTGAGTAACTATGAAAAGCAAGGGTGTTAATGATAATGAATGTGGTGACAACATGATATAAGATTAATGTAAATGATGAGAGTAATCTCGAATTAGCCTAAATAAATGTTACCAATACGTACTCACCTATGAGAGTGTAAGATAATGAAGAGATCAGTCTCTATGAACACTCTAATGAAGGTATTGAGCTTAACACACTTGATACGAATGATGATATGAGAAATCATCTAATGAGCTATGATGTCCTCATACTAGAAGTCAGCTTCCATGACGTATGAGTTGAATGAAATGGAACTTTATACTGAGCACCGATAGACTAGCTATGAGCAGTGATGCCTTCTTTCGGGAAGGGTGAAGGTTCACGTAACTCTTATGAGATGAGACTGTCCGGCTTGCTGGGTATGGGTCTCCATACATCTCCTAGTCTTCGAACCTATATTGCCAATATAGGGATCTGGCGGGGTTAAATTCCCATGTACGCTAGCATGTTTTTGGGTCACTTTGGCCGGTGATTCCACCTCTTTTCGGTGTGGGGGAGACACTGGATTTCATGATGCTCACATGATCTATGTCGGTTAAAGTTAAAGTTCCCAATGAATGAATGAGGCCAGCCTCAAATGATGCACATAATGAAATGAATGATACCAAAGGTGTTAGTATAGGATAATCAAAAGGTGAGTTAGATTCAAGTAATGACATTAGGTCATTCTGGGTCATTGCACAACGAACCTAATGAAAGTCTTAAATTACATCCTAGGTATAGCTGGTGGTTACACTGGCCTTTGAACGAAATGAAATGAAGTATGTATGAATGAATGATATGAAAGAAGTTATGTGCTACATGTAAAATGTACTGTATGCTATATGATATGTGCTATGTGTAAATGTTATGTGCTGTGTGCAAATGTGAAAAGTATGATGATGTATGTTATTCTCATGGCATAACTTTCCTTATCCAAATTTGGAAAGCTCATTTACTTTCCTAATCCAAATTTGGAAACTTTCCTAATCTCAATTTGGCAAGTCTACTGACTTGACTTCCAAAAATCATGTTGTTAGGAAAGAGCTATTCTTTCTCATGCATGTCCTTGGTGTGTGCTTGCATATACCCATACTTAGTACAAGTGTGTACTAACCCTATACAAACTCTACTATTTTAGGTGCAGGCACAGGTGGACGATAGAGCTACAGGATCATCGTTGCAGTTATCCGGACGTCCAACATTCATCCGGAGTTGGTAGGTCCTCATGCTTTCGAGGATGCTACTGTTTTATATTCTAGCTTAGTTATAGAGTTGAGCTAGTGGAGCATGTTACACTAGCGTTTCTTTCCTGTTTTTATTCAGACTATGTGTTGGTGCCATTTTAGCAATTATACGCTTTATAAGTATTGAACTATTCCTTTCATTTGATTATCTCTTAATGTTAGATGGTTGATGGTGAATAAATTACGAATGTATTAGAAATGTTTAGTAAGCAATATTTAGAAACAAAAAGTTTCAAATTTTCCGCTAAAATTAACCTATGTAAAGTAAGAATGACGTAAGTAGGCTTGTCTGCGACCTCTGAGAGGTCAACGACGCCGGTCTCGTCTGGGGTCTAGATTCCAGTCGTGACAAAGTTGGTATCAGAGCACTAGGTTAAATTACGAAAATAATAAGTTCACATCAACCACATTGAGTAGTTTCTAAGTCATGGTAGTGAAGTGCACCACTATCCTGAATTAGAGACTGCATGATGCGTAGGAAAATTTCCCTTTTCTTGATCTTATCGTGCTTTTCTGAATGCCTAAATTCTTGGTGTTATGAGCGTGTCAAACATCAATCCTTTTTGTTTTTCCAGAAAATGAACACTAGGAGAGGATATGGTCAGAGGAGAGGAGGAGCAGCTGCTAGGGGCAATCAAGTTCCACCCCAGGACCCAGCTGAAGGAGTGGCCATGCCGGTTAACCCTGCTGGGTTGACCGATGCTGAGGTGAGGGCATCTCTGGCCCAGATGGCACAGGCCATTACTATGCAGGCCCAGGCTATGACTGCCCAGGTCAACAGGCAGGCTGTTCAGAAGGAGAACCCACCGATTCGTAGCATGGCTGACAGGCTGAGGGATTTCACGAGGATGAATCCTCCTATTTTCACCGGGTCTAGGACATCAGAGGATCCCCAGGAGTTTGTGGAAGAGATTCATAAGATCCTGGTGGCTATGGGGGCCACTGATATTAAGAAGGCTGAGCTGGCTTCCTATCAGCTCAAGGATGTTGCACAGGCTTGGTGCAAGATGTGGCAAGATAGTCGTGTCTTAGGTGGAGTGCCAGTCACATGGGAGTTGTTCAAGATAGCCTTTCTGGAGAGATTCTTTCCCAGGGAGATGAGGGAGGCCAAGGTTGAGGAATTCATCAACCTCAAACAAGGCTCTATGACAGTCAGGGAGTATTCCCTGAAGTTTGTTAAGCTGTCAAGGTATGTTGTTTTCCCTAGTATTTAATAGCAAGAATGAGGATAATACTTACTTTGTTGAAATCACCCAGGTATGCTACTTTCCTGGTTTCTAACAGCAGGGATGAGATGAGCAGGTTACTCACAGGAATCAATGGAGACCTGGAGGAGGTGTGTTGATCTACTATGCTCCATGATAATATGGATCTTTCCAGGTTGATGGTGCATGTACAGCAGGTAGATGACAGCCGCAGAAAGAGAGGTGTTCGTGATGCTAGGAGGCCTAGGCCTCAAGATCAGGCAGGACCCAGTCATGGAGGCCACAGGAACAACTTTGGCGTCCGTGAGCAGCCAAGGTTCAAAAAGGGGCAACAGAGTTCTGGGAATTCTAATCCTCAGAGGAGTGCTACAGCTAGAGGAGGCATACCTGAGCCCAAAAAGGGCAATGGAGGTGAGATGCAGCATCCTAAGAAGAATTGTGCTAAGTGTGGCCGAGCTCACAGTGGAGAGTGCAGACAGGGCACTAATGCCTGCTTTGGTTGTGGTAAGAGTGGACACATGGTCAGAGACTGTCTACAGAACAGAGGTCAGGCTGGAGGTAATACTCAGCCTAGGCCTAATCCACAGGGTGCAGCAGCAGCCGAGCCTCCTAAGAGGAACAGGTTCTATGCCCTGAAAGGCAGAGAGGAGCAGGAGAAGTCCGCTGATGTGGTCACAGGTATGCTGCAAGTGTTCTCAACTTCTGTTTATGCTTTACTTGATCCAGGGTCTACACTTTCCTTTGTAACTCCTCTGCTTGCTCTTACTTTTGAGATATTGCTTGAAGTTCTGCATGATCCTATAGTGGTTAGTACACCTTTAGGAGAGAATGTAAGAACTGATAGAGTGTACAAGGATTGCCCAATAGTTGTGAGTGGTAAAACTATGTGTGCAAACTTGGTTGAGTTACCCATGCATGATTTTGATGTTATTCTTGGCATGGATTGGCTTCACAGTTGTTATGCTTACTTGGACTGTCGTACCAGAGTGGTGAGATTTCGCTTTCCTAATGAAGAAGAGTTAGTCTGGGAGGGGTACAATTCGAGTCGTCCTAACCCCTTGATTTCAAATCTTAAGGCTAATAAAATGATGTCCAAGGGGTTATTGTGTCATCTTGTGAGTGTTAATGATCTAGATCATGACATTCCTTCCATAGACTCAGTACCAGTAGTGAATGAGTTCTTAGATGTGTTTCCTGATGATTTGCTTGGAGTCCCTCCCCTTCGAGAGATTGACTTTGGTATCGACTTAGAACCCGATACTAAACCAATCTCAATTCCTCCTTACAGAATGGCTCCAGCTGAACTCAAAGAGTTGAAACTCCAGTTAAAAGATCTCAGTGACAAGGGTTTCATTCAGCTGAGCATATCCCCTTGGGGCGCTCCAGTGTTGTTTGTAAAGAAAAAAAATGGAACCCTTAGAATGTGTATCGATTATCGGCAGCTCAACAAAGTCACTATAAAGAATAAGTATCCACTCCCCAGAATAGATGATTTGTTCGATCAACTCCAAGGGTCTAGTTTCTTCTCTAAGATTGATCTTCGTTCAGGGTATCATCAGCTTAGGGTTAGGGATGGAGATATCCCAAAGACAGCCTTTCGTACCCGCTATGGTCACTATGAGTTTTTAGTCATGTCATTTGGTCTCACGAATGCACCTGCTGCATATTATGGATCTCATGAACAGGGTCTTCCGTGAGTACCTTGACTCTTTCGTCATAGTATTTATTGATGACATTCTCATCTAATCTAAGACCAAGGAAGAGCATGAATAGCATTTGAGACTAACCTTGCAGGTACTTAGACAGTATTAGTTATATGCCAAATTCAGCAAATGTGAATTCTTGCTGAGATCAGTGACCTTCCTGGGTCATGTTGTGTCCGATCAGGGCGTGGAGGTGGATCCCAGGAAGACTGAGGCTGTGAAGAACTGGACAAAGCCTATTACTCCTACTGACATCTGTAGCTTTTTGGGATTGGATGGTTACTACCGCAGGTTTGTAGAGGGCTTTTCTTCCATTGCTGCCCCATTGACAGCTTTGACTAAGAAGAAAGCCAAGTTCGAATGGACAGAGACTTGTGAGAAGAGTATCCAGGAGCTCAAGGACACACTCACTTCAGCCCCGGTGCTTACTTTGCCTAAGTGTGGTGAGAATTACACTGTTTATTGTGATGCATCTAGGGTTGGTTTGGGTTATGTTCTTATGCAGGTTGGTAAGGTGATAGATTATGCATCCAGACAGCTCAAGGTTCATGAGAAGAATTATCCTACTCATGACCTGGAGTTGGCAGCTGTGGTGTTTCCACTAAAGCTGTGGAGGCATTATCTGTATGGAGTGCATGTAGATGTGTTCACAGACCATAAGAGTCTCTAGTACGTGTTCACACAGAGGGAGTTGAATCTACGTCAGCGGAGATTATTTGAGCTGTTGAAGGATTTTGACATGAATGTGCACTATCATCCAGGTAAGGCTAATGTTGTAGCTGATGCTTTGAGCAGGATGAGCATGGGAAGTACAGCTCACATTGAGGATGAGAAGAAGGAGCTGGTAAAAGATGTACGCAGACTGGCCAGACTGGGTGTGCATTTGGTTGACTCCACTAGTGGTGATGTTTCAGTTCATCCTAGTTCTGAATCATCCTTGGTAGTTGAAGTCAAGCAGGGTCAGCATCTAGATCCCATGTTGATGGAGCTGAAGGACTCAGTGTTGATGAAGATGAACGAGTCTTTCGCTTTGGGAGGTGATGGCATACTTAGGTATCAGACAGGCTGTGTGTGCCAGATGTGGATTATTTTGCTGACCAGGATTGTTGTAGAGGCCCATGGTTCCAGATATTCTATACATCCAGGTTCCACCAAGATATATCATGATCTCAAGCAGATTTATTGGTGGGATGGCATGAAGAAGGACATTGCAGAATATGTGGCCAAGTGTCCTAATTGTCAGCATGTTAAGGCAGAGCATCTCAAGCCTGGTGGTTTGACGCAGATTATTGAGGTTCCGACTTGGAAATGGGAGGCCATTAATATGGACTTCGTGGTTGGGCTTCCGAGGACTAGGAGGCAGCATGACTCTATATGGGTTATTATGGACAGATTGACTAAGTCTGCCCACTTTATCCCTGTGAAGTCTACTTACAGAGCCGAGGATTATGCGAGACTCTACATTGATGAGATTGTGAGATGGCATGGGATTCCCTTGTCTATTATTTCAGACAGAGGAGCTCAGTTTACTTCTCATTTCTGGAGATCTTTCCAGAAGAGCTTGGGCACGCAGGTGAAGCTTAGCACTGCCTTTCACCCTCAAACAGATGGGCAGGCGGAGCGCACCATACATACATTGGAGGATATGTTGAGAGCGTGTGTGATTGACTTCAGAGGTAACTGGGATGACCATCTGCCTTTGATAGAGTTCTCGTATAATAATAGCTATCACTCCAGCATTGGGATGGCATCGTTTGAGGCACTGTATGGTAGGAGGTGTAGATCTCCAGTTGGATGGTTCGAGGTTGGTGAGTCATCCATTTTTGGTTTGGAGATCATTCATGAGGCCTTAGAGAAGGTCAGAATGATTAGGGACAGGTTGAATACTGCTTACAGTCGGCAGAACTCATATGCTGATAACAGAAAGCGGCCCTTAGAGTTTGATGTTGGTGACCAGGTTTACTTGAAAATATCGCCTATGAAAGGGGTGATGAGATTTGGTAGAAAAGGGAAGCTGAGTTCGAGGTATGTTGGGCCATATGAGATCCTACAGCGTGTGGGTGAGGTGGCCTATGAGTTAGCATTGCCTACAGAACTAGCTTCTGTTCATCCAGTCTTTCATGTCTCTATGTTGAAGAAGTGCCTAGGTGATCCAGCATCAATCTTACCTGTTGAAGGTTTGGGGGTTGGTGAAGACTTGTCTTATGAGGAGGTACCTGTTGAGATCTTAGACAGACAGGTCAAGCGGCTGAGGAACAAGGAGATTGCCACAGTGAAGGTATTGTGGAGAAATCATCTTGTTGAGGGTGCTACGTGGGAGGCTGAGGCCGACATGAGAGCCCGCTACCCTCACCTGTTCAGCTCTTGAGGTTAGACTTCATACTCTTAAACCTATGTTTCCTTACCTCCCCGTATTTTGTTGCTATTGATTGACTGTGTATAGTGCTTTTATTATGATCTGACTGGCATTACAACGTGAAGTAGTAGTGTCATTCGGGGACGAATGTTCCTAAGGGGGGGATAATGTAACAACCCTAAAAATGAATAGGATCAAGACTTAGGTTTTTCAAGAATGCTTGCGATTAGACCAAGGTCCACACGGGCTGATACGCGTAGAACCAGACCTCAGAACCCTTACTACGACCAAGCCAACTAACTTGGGGAGTTAATTGAGCTTGGAAAGGTTGGAACCAACCATGTGAGGCTCACGAAAACGAAGATTTAATCGAAAGAGTTTTTACCGAACTCAAAAGAAGAAATTTTAACTTTTGAAGGTCCAAGGGTAAAATGGTCCTTTCCAAGCCAAGGGTAATATTGTAATTACCCTGAGGAATTAATTATTTAATAAATTAATTTAATTAATTGAAGCAATTCGGGTGGGGCAACCCGAAATGACCCATTTTCGCAAATGGGAGTCACTCGGGTTTGAGCCCCACTAGAAGCAAGGATTTAACTTGCTTTTAATTAGTTGGATAAATTAATTAAATTAAATAATAAATATCTTCTGATTAAAGAAAAATCAGATTTTATTTAATAATTTAGCTAGGAGTCCTAGTTTGACTAATTCCCAAACCAAAATTCCTATCTCAAAGCTTCTCTCTCTCACGATATCTCTGTCTCACGTTTCACAATTTACTCTCACGTTTCTATCTGCCAAAGGAAGGTGAAGAACTGAAAATATATCAAGAGTTCTTCACACTCGAAGAACTCACACGAAATTTTTAAGAAAAACAAAGTAACCAAACGATAAAGCAAAAAGAAGTGGTTGTCGAGTAGTGTGGACAATTGGGAAAGCTTGGACTGATTTGTGGAGAGGAGTTTGGGCAGCAAATTCGTGTTTGAACAAGGAAATTAAGGTATGGGTCTTCTTACTCTTGGTCCCTTTCCCAAGAGACCCTTAGGACTCCGACGATTTTAATCCGAAAACTAAGTTGTTCCCCGTTGCATATCCCTGCCCTTAGCTCCCATCAAATCATAGGTTGGTATGTTTGCTGGTAGAAATTAGGTGTTGCAATGTGTTTTCGTGATGAATATGTTCATGAACATGTATTTGGAATCATATGAATGACAAGCTTTGTTGCCGAAAATATGTGTGTGCATGTGAAAAAGTTTACTGTAAACTTACTGTAAATGAGTTTTGATTTATGGCTTCAAGTTTGATATGATTTTAGTTGTCATTTTAAGTGTATAAACTAATGTAAATGATGATGTTCATTTAAGTGTAATGTGGCTGAATTTAATGAAAAATTCTTGGCCAAATATGTCCATGAAAATGCACCTAAAGGACTCACTAAACACTACTCCAAATGCATGAACTTTTAACGTTAAAGAGTGGAGAAAATAGGCTGCAAAAAGGTAATCAAAATTTCCAGCTTGTGATGTTGATTTCGGGAAGGTTCTGGAAATTTTGGAAGAGTTTTAAAAGTGATTAAAATAGGTGAGGTCAAGGGGAATCGAACCCAAGACCTCACATGACCAAGAGGCTGGAATTTTTTTTTTTTTAAAATGTATTGGGGCTAAGGGGATTCGAACCCCTTAGCTGCTACCCACGAAATGAATTAATAAAAAAATGGGGATGGGGGGGATCGAACACATGACTCGTGGGAAGCAAGGAAGAAGGAGAATAAAGAAAAAAAAAGGATGTGAGGCGTGGGAATCGAACCCATGACCTCAAGGCTGGAACTAGAGGAGGCGAAAATAAGTTAATAAAGCAAGTGAGGCTGTGGGGGATTGATCCCACGACCTCAATGCCAATGTCCTCAACTTAGCGAAAAATAAAAGAAAAATATATATGGGGCTGTGGGGGTTCAAACCCACCACCTCACAGTCCCTAGCGAAAATTAATTAAAAGTAAGGAGGCTGTGGGGGTTCGAACCCACAACCTCCTTACTTAGGCGAATTAAAGAACAAAATAAAAGAGGCTTTGGGGGTTTGATCCCACAACCTCTTGGTTTAGGCGAAATTGGGCAAGATGAAGTTAATAAAAAAATTAAAAAGGGGTTGTAGGGGTTCGAACCCACAACCTTCGGCCAAATTAGGATTATTACTAACGAGAAAATTAATCCTTCAATGTTAATATTGTGATTTAACTTAGAGTCATAATTTTATGAATATTAGAATAAAATCAATTAAAAATATAAATGATATCCAATTGATTCAAGACTTAGGTTTCCTTGTGCAAGCTTCCATATTGATGCATAAGTCATACATGAATAAAATATCCGATAATAATGCCACATACTTAGATCGAAATCAAGATCTTGGCACATATACAAGATGCATAAGTCTTGTATCACATAATCTTAGACGAAATATGAATGAAGTGTCATGACTTGAATGTATAGACGCATAAATCTAACATACGTTCAAAGTAAGTGAATCTAAGAAGTAAGTAATGAAATGATGAACCCTAGAAGGGTTAGGTATGAGTGTAAGATAAACTAAATGGCCAAGTGCATTGGCATATGATGAAATGAACGTTCACGTAATAAGAGGTGAGTAACTATGAAAAGAAAGGGTGTTAATGATAATGAATGTGGTGACAACATGATATAAGATTAATGTAAATGATGAGAGTAATCTCGGATGAGCCTAAATAAATGTTACCAATACGTACTCACCTATGAGAGTGTAAGACAATGAAGAGATCAGTCTCTATGAACACTCTAATGAAGGTATTGAGCTTAACACACTTGATACTAATGATGAGATGACAAATCATCTAATGAGCTATGATGTCCTCATACTAGAAGTCAGCTTCCATGACGTATGAGTTGAATGAAATGGAACTTTATACTGAGCACCGATAGACTAGCTATGAGCAGTGATGCCTTCTTTCGGGAAGGGTGAAGGTTCACGTAACTCTTATGAGATGAGACTGTCCGGCTTGCCGGGTATGGGTCTCCATACATCTCCTAGTCTTCGAACCTATATTGCCAATATAGGGATCTGGCGGGGTTAAATTCCCATGTACGCTAGCATGTTTTTGGGTCACTTTGGCCGGTGATTCCACCTCTTTTCGGTGTGGGAGAGACACTGGATTTCATGATGCTCACATGATCTATGTCGGTTAAAGTTAAAGTTCCCAATGAATGAATGAGGCCAGCCTCAAATGATGCACATAATGAAATGAATGATACCAAAGGTGTTAGGATAGGATAATCAAAAGGTGAGTTAGGTTCAAGTAATGACATTAGGTCATTCTGGGTCATTGCACAACGAACCTAATGAAAGTCTTAAACTACATCCTAGGTATAGCTGGTGGTTACACTAGCCTATGAACGAAATGAAATGAAGTTTGTATGAATGAATGAAGCAGACTCTGTGTTTGCTAATGAAGACTCCCTAGTTGAGTTCCCATATGTTGAGCCCTCATTTCTGGGATGTCTTAATATTAAGTCCATGATTCCAAGGTCTCATGGCATATGAATGAATGACATTAAAGAAGTTATGTGCTACATGCAAATGGTGCTATGTGCTATATGATATGTGCTATGTGTAATGTTATGTGTTGTGTGCAAATGTGATAAGTATGATGACATATGTTATTCTCATGGCATAACTTTCCTAATCCAAATTTGGAAAGCTCATTTACTTTCCTAATCTCAATTTGGAAACTTTCCTAATCTCAATTTGGCAAGTCCACTGACTTGACTTCCAAAAATCATGTTGTTAGGAAAGAGCTATTCTTTCTCATGCATGTCCTTGGTGTGTGCTTGCATATACCCATACTTAGTACAAGTGTGTACTAACCCTATACAAACTCTACTATTTTAGGTGCAGGCACAGGTGGACGATAGAGCTAAAGGATCATCGTTGCAGTTATCCGGACGTCCAGCTTTCATCCGAAGTTGGTAAGTCCTCATGCTTTCGAGGATGCTACTGTTTTATATTCTTGCTTAGTTTTAGAGTTGAGCTAGTGGAGAATGTTACACTAGCGTTTCTTTCCTGTTTTTATTCAGACTATGTATTGGTGCCATTTTGGCAATTATACGCTTTATAAGTATTGAACTGTTCCTTTCATTTGATTATCTCTTAATGTTAGATGGTTGATGGTGAACAAATTACGAATGTATTAGAAATGTTTAGTAAGCAATATTTAGAAACAAAAAGTTTCAAATTTTCCGCTAAAATTAACCTATGTAAAGTAAGAATGACGTAAGTAGGCTTGTCTGCGACCTCTGAGAGGTCAACGACGCCGGTCTCGTGTGGGGTCTAGATTCCAGTCGTGACAACCCAAATAGAATCAAAGTTCCCTAAAGTTTTTGGAAGACCAACCATAAAATCCATGAATATTCTTTCCCACTTCCATTCCAGAATTGGCATCTTTTGAATCAAACCTGCCAGCCTTTGATGCTCATATTTCACTTGTTTGAAATTTTGACACTTCGCCACAAATTTTGTACATCTTTATTCATGCCCGACCACCAAAAAATTTGCTTTAGATATCTATACATCTTAGTCACACCTGGATAAATAGAATATCACGAGCCATGATATTATCCCAACAATTTTTGAAATCAACTCATCAACTTGAGGAACACAAATTCTCCCTTTGACACTGAGTACACCGTCCGCATCAAGAGTGGCCTCTTTTGCCTTTCCATTTTCTCTTTGAGTTCGTTCAAATTTTAATCCTCAAATTGTCAAACCTTGATCTTTTAAATGAAGGTGTCCTTAACTTTTATTCTATCTAATACCTGATAAGTCCTCAAATTAGACTCATTTAGAGCCTTATTTTAATGAAAATAGTGTCCTCAAATGCTATTCTATCTCAATATTCAATGAATATTCTGAAGTTTTAGGTATTTGAAGTTTTATTGTAAGCATGAACACTTAGGTGCAAATGGGGGAAAAAAACGATGAAAAGAGCTTAAGTTGAAGCCTAAGCATCGCCAAATAAACTTGGCGATATACTTGGCGATCAGCCGAAAGGATGTATTTCTCCTATTATTCGAGAAAGCAAAGCCCTAAAGAAAGTGGATAAAAAAGGCGATGAAAAAGAGCAGTCAATGCTTAACCGAGTAGTTCTGTGAAGAAGAATTATTTCGTCGAATGATACTGAATGAATAGACGCTGAAGGCAGAGCACAAACGACGATGAACTAGAAGAAGGGGGGATCTCCAAATCACTCAGCGATTCACGACTAACTTTGCCAAATGGATTCACATCACTTAATCTGAAAGCTATAAATACTAGCTATAGGTGATAATTTTAGAGTCGAAATATTGTTATTATTTTTAAGTTTTAGAATATTAGTTTTGGATATTTTTCTCTAAGGTCTGGAGAGTGTTTTATCGGAGACTTGAATAAAGGAGCTCTTCTTCCTTAAATTGGAAGTGGGTCTACTCCATTCTTCTTCCTTTGTTCATATTAAGGTTTTATTTATTATACCCATTTGATTTCTTTATAATGTTAGGTGTATTTTTCTATTGCTTGATGTGTGGCTAAACCCCCCCTATTTTGGGGTGTGATTTAACAGATATGTGTTGAAATTAGAGTTGGGTATTGCTTGTTGATAGGTTATATGCATTTTAATGATGATTTAACCAAGTGGTTGTGGTTTAATTTAATGGGTTTGAAGTTGTACATACAAAACCACCCATGTTTTTTCGGCTTACTCGAGAGAGGTTCGCGAAACCAATAGAGATAGACTGATGGCATAGGTAGAGGGGTGACATGAGGTTCAGCCTGAGAGGGTGAATGGTAGTCCCATATCCTAGAACTCATCATCGAAAGAGCGGGTGTGGGTAAGGCGTAGGCTGGTCTTTATTAGACGAGTGGTATCCGTGAGAAACCTATTTATTATGGGGTAAGTTTCCTGAGAGGTAATTTACTTTCACCTAAAGCTTAGCCTAATCATCATTATCTTGCAAATTTCCTATCGAAAGCATGTACCCAACTTCTTACTTTAACATGTATTGGGGTGACATCCAAAGAACGTCTCACATACTTGATTCCCCTTTGTTGTTATTGTTTTTACCAAACTTGTGACACACCCTTTTTATATTTGACACTTTGGTGTAACAAATTGAATTTACTTTGTTATTATTCGATAATTTCTCAAACTATTACTAACTAGAACGACAATTCTAGTTTTGCCACCATCTTAACTACCACTCTCTTGGGACACGATCCGAACCCTTGGTTGGGTTACTACACTCACTTTGACTCGTAGACACTCAGGCTATAGGCTAGTGTCGTTTATCACGATTATAGAAAACGCATCATAATGGCACTTCTTCTAGGAGTGGTGTTATTTGAAGATGTAGTTCAATGGAGTTTTTGTTATTTTTAGTATAGTTCTTACTAATTTTACTTTTTTTTTTCTTTAGTTGGTTGTCTTAGGTACTTATGGCAAAACAATGTAGTGGAGGTGAACCAAGAAGTCGAGGGTGACTTCATGCTGGCCTCACTAGCAACTCAACTGAGTAACTTAACCACCAGGATATCTGAGGTGAAAAGCCAGTGCAAACTTAATGGGAGGTTTAGATCCTCCCAAGAGAAAACTATTTTTGTTGACAATGAAAGCAAAAGGGTTCACGACACGCTGTTGATCATTCTACGAATGTTCCATAAGCAAGATCGAATCATCAAAGAGATGCAGGAGAATGTCAAAGTGTTACATGATATGACTGGATCACATTTCAGATCCATCACCTAATTGAGACACTCATCAGTCACATTTTACCTCAATCCGACCTAACAATAAAAAGAGAAACTCTTAGCAGGTCAACTCCAAGGATTGGAACGTGAATGGGGACTCGTATCAAGACACGACGTGAAATAAGGCGCTTCTTCGGAAGCAACACAAGTTTTAAATATTAGTCTTTTACTTATGAATAATATCAAAAATTTTACAGGTGTAAGTGAAGAAGTTTTGAGACAGTAGATGTTGGTGGGTACAACTCTATTCTGCGATTTGCCAAGAGAGTTAGCGAGTTCAACTGAATCCGCCATTTGGATCAAATGCAAAAGCAACATTGAGCATGTAAAACTCGGAAACCACGAAAAGCGAATCAGTGTTTTGCTATCATTCTTGTCGATCATCACCCAGACCGCTGATCTAACCCTAAATTTTTTGACAATTGTAGAAGGATCAGGGGATCAATGACCACTCGGTGGTACGCAGAATAGGTCAACATTGCAACTAATATTGCAGAATATCCATACATAGAAAAGAATATATGGCCAATAATGACAATTTTTCATTTCTTCTCACTTTCGAACTCCGTAACTTCACAAAAAAGGTAGTACTTTGGGTTATCTTATTTTACATTAGTGTTTTAGACTTGGAATTAGCTTTCGGAACTCAGATTTTTCGTTCTTGCCTAGCATTACAACTATACTCTATTCTATAAAAAGGTTAGCTTCTGAAACCTCAAGTTATTTCTTGAAAAGTTAGTCCTCATCTGTAATACCTACATTTATCAACCGCAAAGTTAGTCCTCATTTGTAATATCTACATTTATAAATTGATACCAGGCCTCTCTGACAATGATAGATTGTTCAAATGGTCGTCCTGATTTGTGAAAAAGTGTCTATTTGATCATACATGCTTATAATTCCTCTTCCCCCATCTTTAAGTTGAACAATATGTGTTGATTTGTATTAAATTATTGTTTGATACGAATGAGTGTTGTGGGTATTTGTTGAACTTTTCACTTATGCATAGTTTAATTTGGTTTTGGGATCTGCAATGGAAGTTTTTGAATAAGGGATGAAATGCACACACGTTAAGTCATATAAGGAATCAAGTGCTGAGGGTACTGAACCGTTTAGCAAACATGATCATATTGGCCTAAAGTGGTCACCGTTCTGCCAAATGGAATATCTCATCGTTGAGCTACCGTAAACATTGAGTTAATATTTTCGGCGAGCTCAACTTGGTTCACTGAAAAGTCTTGGTGATTTGCCTATTAGACCCGTGAACTTGTCTGCAATTCTATACTTCAACGTATTCACTAACTAATCTTTCAATTATTTTACAAATACTGCCGCTCAACTAACCCGAAGAAAGGAAAAGGGAATTGCGGTTAATGATGCACCCCCACTAATGGGATAAGGAACTGAACACCTAAAAGGCAAGGGAAAAGGGAAAGCCCTTGAATTAATAAACTCCAGCTTAGACATCACATGACCCTACTCCTTTGAACACATAAATTACAATACCAATTTCGAATAGGATGCGTTGGCAGAGGCACAAAGGATGGAGCGACAAACAAAGATGATAAATGATCCATATCGGATTAGCAACCATCAACATAAGTCTTGGTCTACTCCAAGTACAGAGAAGGCAAAGATGATGTCACAACCCTATAAATCCCTCTACGAAGGTCAATAAATTGATCAAAGTTTGAGGGGCTGAGAACGATTATTGAATAGAAACGTGTCAGTGGATGGAGTCATCAAAAGTATCCAATAGTAATGGAATGCTAGAATACCATAAGTTCCAGATATTCACAAGGACACGCAAACCCTATATCCTTAACCTGGTTAGAGAGTTATACGATGCATTTAGTGCAATGGTTCTTCAACGTAAAAGGATTTTATCATGTTCTAAACAGATAGATGATGTGGTAGTCAGAGGAACAAAGGTAGTTTGTGACAGTGATACCATTAACACAACCTTGGGATCGTCCACCCAAATTCATGATCATTGTCAAAGCTTGGTCAAGAATGAGAAACTAGATGAGATGAAGAAATGGCTAGCTCCATTAACCTCAGATCAGGATGCTCAGGAGTTGCTAATAAAAGGCACCCAGATCAAGAAAAAAGATTTGAACATGGATGCGAGATACTGGTTTGAATTTATTAGTAGCACAATTATGCCCTCCATTATGATACACTTCTTTGCCATGCTAAAGCTGCATGCCTTGGATGCATTATGGGACATACGAGGACAAATCTCGGAATAATCATTGTATCAGAAATCAACACACAAGAAAAGCAAAGCCACATATCTCTACCATTTCTAGTATTGATCTCTAAATTATGAAGAAGAGCAAGGGTTCCTATAGATGCAAGGAAGGATATGGAAGTAACCCTTTCAACCTAGATAACTAGAAAATAGAGGCTAAGTACATGAAGCACCAAAATGAGAGAAAGCATAAGGAAGCTCTAGTTGTTGACTCTATACCCAAAGAAGAGAACACTCCATCTTTCAAGACATGAGGTATAACTATATCCACTATTTCTTTCATGAACTCATCAGGTAGTTTGGCTGTTGTGCGATCGTCCAAACCTTTTTCGTCTAGTGCATCTAATGCCTCGGTCAGTCCTACTTCGTTGATCCGTATGGGTCAGCTTGCACAATGTGTTGAATCCATGGCCACAAATCTTGAAACATGACTGCGTTGAATGATGTTGTGAAACTGCTGAATACAATAATTGAAAATCTAGCAAAAAGGATAGCGGTGTGCGAACATGTCCAAGGAGCCACGGAGGAGGTTGCAACTCTACAAGCCGAAATTGCAAAGACTAGAGATGAAGTGAATTACTTTAAGTCCACTGATATTTAGACAATTTTTGGTACGGTAGAAATTCCAGCAGCACCCAACGTGCCCAACAAACCCTGGACTTGGAGATGGAGTATAACAGGAAGTTCATCAGGAATAAAAAGTAGAGACTGCTGAAGAAATGGAAGAAGGAATTGAGGAAGTTGCTGGAGATGATTGAGAAGAGGCATTGAAATCATGATGAATCCAGCCTTTTGGGCTTCTTTGGAAACTGCTCAACCCGCTGGATTTGATGAAGCTGGGCCTTTGGAGGAACCTTGAGCTCCGAGGGTTTGACAGGATTCTCCTATACTCAATCCTTTGTTTTACATTGCATGCATTTTTGGATATTTTATTTGCATTTAAGGACAAACACATTACTTTTGTGGTGGGGCGAGGCCCACCTTTTGTGTTCTTGTTAGGAATATTTGTGTTTTAATATCTAGTTGGAATGTCCGTTTTAATTATGTTAAGAAAACTTCTTTTGCGATTGTTTGAGCTTATGTATCTCTTTTGGTTTAATTGCAACATGATTTTGATCCTTCCAAAAAAAATTTCATTTTCGAAATTTTTGCTAACTCTTTTGTTGAAAGTGGTTGTTCTTTTACAAATTCAAATCTCAGTTTTGATCAATACCGATGACTTTAATAGTTCTCTCAATTGGACAAACATGAAGTGAGACAGACAATGTGTAAACCCTTTTTATATCGTTGTGATTATCCATTTATCGAATTGATTCGTTTTTAATGACAATTGTACACTATAGAAAGTGTGTAGTCTTGTTTGTCTTAAGTCTCAATGCCTTGTGTGATGAGCTTACTTTGTGCCTTGGATGAATAAACCTAGAATTTGCCTTGTTAGTCTGATTGATTTAAAAAGGTGTCCTCTCGAGATGATATTAGGCAATTTTATAGAGTGTAAGCCAACTTTAACATATACCTCTTTTGTGGCCTACCAGTGAGTATGTGAAACTCTTTTGAACACCCTTTGAGCCTTACCTGTCATTCAAGAACCTTGATGAATCCTAAATATTACATGATCCACCACTCTTTAAAGTGAACAGCCAACTTACGCGAAAATCCTAAGTTAGGGTGTGCTGACAAGGAGAAGGAGAAGTCAAGAAGTGCAAGAAAAGTCTTCCTTCACCCATGGTGGTGCGGAAAATGGAAACCCTCCATATAAATAAGGAGAAAGGAAAGAAAAGAAAAGAAAAGAATGAAAAAGAAAAAGTTGTGGAATAAAAGCACGAATGTCATTGGGTTTTCACGCAATCCATAAAGGTGAATAAAAAGATGACTTAGAAGCACTTGAAAAGAATTGATAAAAAGAAGAGAAAGAAATTTCCTCAGAATAACACATATCATAAGACAAAGCCAATGAGCCTATATGAACATACTTTTAACTCAGCCCCATTACAAGCCTTAGCAAAATCTTTTTGATCTTGAGTGAGCCGAACCGAAGATCGATTTGAAAATAAGGGAAAACTTATGGGTGAAAATATGCATTGTGTTCGTCTTTGTGAGTGTGAGCATTGCATCTGATTCCTGATATTAAATCGATTAATCCTTCTCTGTGAATATGGAATCATTCTTTGTGTGAGGGCATGCATATACTTTTGTTGAGCTTGAACTTGCATGAGTAACAAGTATTGCAATCACAAGAAACTATGGTAATGGTGTGTCACAACTTGAATATTTGACTATACAGTTGATCTTTGCATGAGTAATATGAATCTTTTTGTGTATGTTCGTAATTAAGTCTTTTGTAGCACTATTTGAGATATTATGTTTGAACTGCTGAACTTGAGTTTTACTTTAGGACAAGAAAAAGTTTAAGTTGGAGGGTGTTGATGAGTCCTCAGATTGGACTCATTTCGGGCCTTATTTTAATGAAAATATTGTCCTAAAATTCTCATTCTATCTCAATATCTGATGAAACTCTTAAGTTTCATGTATATGAAGTTTAAGGGTAAGCATTGAAACTTAGGCACAAAAAGGGAAAACAAAGGATGAAAGGAGCAGAAGTTGAAACCTGAGCATTGCCAATTACACTAGGTGATAAGCTGAAAGGATGCATTACGCCCATTGTTCCAAGAAATGAAGCCCTGAAAGAAGTCGATCAAAAAGGCGATGAAACGAGCAGTCACGCTTCACCAAGTAGTTCCGGAAAGTAGAATTATTCCGCTGAATGATCCAGAACGCATAGACGCAGAAGGCAAAGCACAAACGACGATCAACTAGAAGAAGGGCAAATCGTTAAATCGCTCGACAATTGACCACTAACTTCGCCGAATGGATTCACATCAGTTAATATGAAAGCTATAAATACTATCTATAGTTGATAATTTTAGAGTCAGAACATTATTATTATTTTTCACTTTTAGAGCTTTAGGTTTTGGATATTGTTTTTCTCAAGTTTGGAGAGGGTTTTGTAGGAGATTGAAGAAAGGAGCTCTTCATCCTCAAATTGGAAGTTGTTCTTCTCCATTCTTCTTCCTTTGCTCATATTAAGGTTTAAGTTCTTATACCCATTTGATATGTTTATCATTTAAGTGTATTTTGTTATTTCTTGATGTGTGGCTAAAAGCGCCCATTCTTCGGGTGTGATTTAGCAAATATGTGTTGATATTATGTTTGGGTCTTTCTTGCTGATAGGTTAGATGCATTTTATTGTGATTTCACCTAGTGATTGTGGTTTGATTTAATGGGTTTGTAGTTGCAAATACGAAACCACCTATGTGTATTCGGCTTGCTCAAAAGAGAGGTTGTGAAACCAAGACCGCTAGACTGATGGCCTAAGGAGTGGGGCGACATGAGGTTCAGCTTGAGAGGGTGAACCATTGTCCCATATCCTAGCACTCATCATACAAAGAGCATGTGTGGGTAAGGCATAGTCTTGTGTTCATTGGATGAGTGGGTGCCCGAGAGAAACCCATTTGAGACGGGAAGTTTCCCGAGAGGTAATTTACTTTCACCTAAAGCTTAGCATAATCATCATTATATTGCAAAATTCCTATCAAAGCATATACCCAAATATTTACTTCAATATATATGGCAGTCACAACCAAATAACATCTTCCTTTACTTGATTCCCCTTTGTTTTTACAATTTTTACCAAACTCGTGACAAACCCTTTTGATATTTGACACTTTGAGGTCACAAATTGAATTTACTTTGTTTTTATTTGATAATTTCTCAAACTATTACTAACTAGAATGGAAATTTTTAATAAACTACCTTTTCAATGGCACTCCTTTAGTACACGATCCCAATCCTTGGGTGGGTTACTACACTCACTTCGAATCGTAAACGCTCAGATTGTAGGCTACTTTCGTTGATCTTGATCACTGAAGAATCATCAACGCCTTATCCCTTTCAAGGAAACCCAACTCCATGAACTTGGACTCTAAGGTATTAGTTTCCTGGGCGAAAGGTCACTTGGTTACACTCAAGTAGGTAGATCTACCCATGCTTACTGCTTTTCGACTCAAAGCGTACGCCCCAACATTAGCCTTTCCCGGATGTTATGAATGGTCACATCATAATCCTTGAATAACTCCATCCTTCTTCGATGTCTCAAATTTAGATCCTCTTAAGTGAATACATACTGCTAACTACGATGATCAATAAACACTTCACACTTAATTCCATAGAGGTAATGTCGCCAAATCTTGAGAGCAAACACTTCCGCTGCCAACTCTAAACTATGCATTGGGTAATTCTTCTAATGTACCTTTAATTGAAGCGAGTCATAAGCTATAATATTCTAAATCTAGATCAACACTGCACCCACACCAGAATGAGAAGTATCACAATAAACGATAAAATATGTACCTTCAAACAGTAATGTAGAATGGGCGCGGTTGTGACAGTGTAACAACCATAAAAATGATATAGGTCAAATTAGAGCTTCGCATGTGTTTCATGAGTTAACAATGTGTTAAAGTAATGAATATTAGCCTTAGAAGTCAATTTGGAAGAGTTTAGGATTTGAAAGTCAAGGAACGTCCTAGACGTTCAAAAGCCAGCCTTGTGTGTGCTAGTGAACCTTTGCATGTTTTATGTTTTGTTTGGTGTCCAAATTTATAGGAGGGGACCCTAAGACCAATATAGGAATATTTATGGTTTAAACATTCATGTACGACTCCCCAATTACCACCCTAAGGGTCCTTTAGGAGGACCAAAGACTTGGCATGAAAGTTGCCAAACACTGCCCAAACAACGACCCTAATCGACGCTCCTTAAGTCAACCGACGCCCTGCTGTAAGGACCCCAAAATAAATTAGGTAACAATAGAGCCTATACTATGTGAAATGAGTTTCTAAGGTCTTA
>JABWTJ010000825.1:269253-392489 GCA_016801875.1 Solanum sitiens | reverse complement strand
CATTGCACAAGTGTGCAATGAGGTTCCTAGGGGCATAGTGCTCGTATGATTATGATGAAGCTATGTCTTAATTATTAAAGTGGATTATGACCAAGAATAACCAAAGAGAGGTACTTAGGTTTGGTAGAGTATGGGATGCTACCTTAGCCTTAAAGAAGTATACTTGGAGGTGGCTTGTGAAGTAGTTCATTTTAGTAAGAAAGACAATGAGTTAAGTATGAACTGTTATATGCTTTATGATGCTTTTATATGCTTATGATATTTATATTAGCCTATGAGATATTTTATGTTTGGTATGACAGTTTCCATACTTAGTACATTTCGTACTAACACATATTTTGCCTACATTCTAGTCCAATGTAGGGTCTTGAGAAGATTGAGTTGCTTCAAGGGTATAGTTTCCAAGGCTTGTAAAGAAGTAAAGATTGGTGAATCCTCATAGCATGCGATGACACCACCCCTATATTCTTTTATGTTCTTTACTATGTTCGACTTTTGTAGCTGCATCCCAAGAATTTGTTATTCATGTTGTCATCGATGGTTCTTGAGACATATGTTAGAAAGACTTCTGTTTTATAGAATGACTTCCGCATTGTGTTTTGAGAAAAAGTTTTTCATTTTGCGCTACCTTTTATATATACAATGAATGATGTCTAAGGGCTTGTACAAGACGTCGAAAAGGGCAAGTACGTCGTGTGGCGACTGAACAAATCTCTATCTTCTAGGGTATACTTGCGGGTCATTACAAACTTGGTTTAGAGCATAAGTTTATGAAATGGTCTAAGGATGTCTCAAAAATAAGTATAGAAGAAACTTATTCATCGGTGTGAGTCGCGACACATCTATGAGTAGGAGGCTATGGAATTCTTAGGAAAGTTCGACTTCTTCAGTCTTCAAGTCATGCCATAGAGTTTGTATTGAGTAAGACCTTATTCTAATATTGACTATGATTTGTTTTTCCATGTTATGGCTAACACTACGGATAAACATAGAACGGAATGAGATGGCATTAAGAAGCAATAGGTCCCTCCCCAAGGAATTCAATCTCCTCCTCAAGTTCCTAATGATCCATAAGTGGGGAATGTCACTCTAGAGGAGTTTAGGACTTCTATGAACTTTTTGGCTCAAGCCAATAGGGAAGTGGTGGAAAACCCTATGGGGAAGGTGGGTATAAATGCCTATAGGATTAGAAAGTTCTTGAGGATGAACCTTCTGAAATTTAGTGGCTCCAAGGTGGAGGAGGACCCAAATGGGTTCACAGATGAGTTTTACAAGACTCTTGCTATTATGGGATTAACTTCTAGGGTGAAACGCAGCTAGCCGCTTACAAATTGGGCACAAGTTTGGTATGAACAATTGAAGGATTGTAGGCCGGCAAAGGCGAGTCCCATATAGTGTGAGACTTTTAAGTTGGCTTTCCTTGATAGGTTATTTCCTAGGGAATTGAGGCAGGCTATGTTGGGGGAATTTATAACCTCAAGCAAGGCGATATGATTGTTAAGGAGTATGCTTTGAAATTCACTCTTTTGTCAAGGTATGCCCCAGTATTGGTAGCAACCCCTAGATACTTGATAAATAGGTTCATGACGGGGTGTCTGAACTAGTAGAAAAAGAGTTCCGTATGACAATGCTTGTTGATGACATGGATATCTCCCAACTCATGGTGTTTGCTCAACAAATAGAAAGGTCCAAGCTTAAGAAGGAGAAACATAGAAGTAGGAGGGAAAAGGATAGATCCGATGGACATGGTCATTCTAAGAACCGACAAAAAATTTCGATTATTCTAATGCTTCTAAGTATGAGGATGAGGGTGTCTAACCCTAGATCTCAAGTTAAGAGTAATGAGTATTCACGACCTACTTGCCCTAGGTGTGGTAAGAAACATGAGGGTAGGTGTTTAGCCGGTAGGGATGATTGTTATGGGTGTGGTAAGAGTGGCCACATGATAAAGGATTGCCCTAAGTCAAAGGATAATGTGAGAGAAGGCAAGAAAGTTTCTCCCGGTATTGTGGATGGTGCTTTTGTAGCGAAGAATAGGTTCTATGCTCTCTGATCCAAGGGTGATCCCGAATGATCTCCTTATGTCCCTTTCCGGTATGTGTTTCTTTATTAATATATGAAAATTTCCAGAATTTTCTATGATTATGATTTGTTTTGCTGATTTTACTGTTCTTAATGATGATGATTGATGTTAGAGAGACATGTGTTGCCTATTCCCAAGTGGGGATAATGAGCCTTTTCATAAGGTCTTTATATGATTATGTGTAGTTATAGTCATCTTGGAATTGAATTGTTTCCTTGATTTGAGTATGTCAAATTAGCTATAATGCATATACGATGGGATTCTAGTCTAGAGTTGGTCCTTTTAATATGTGTTTAGAAAGGTGTCATTCGAGGATGAATGTTTCCCAAGTGAGGGATATTGTAAGGACCCCAAAATGAATTGCGTCAAACTAGAGCCTATCCTATGTGACATGAGTTTATAAGGACTTAAAATAATGAATTATAGTGTTACAAGTTAGTTAGAGGAGTTTGGAAGAGTTTGGAAGCGAAACATCCTAGACGTCCGAAAACTAGTCTAAGTCGAACTGGTGTGTTGTAGTGTTCTGTAGTGGAGATTTGGAGTATGGTATGAAGGTGAACGTAAGGACCCTCAAAATGAATTAAGGTGCCTAGATCATCACATGTTCATAAAAAGGTTTAAAATATGTTAAATAAGTATTTTACAGTATGCATAGTTGATTTGAAGTTATTTGGAGGTCAAACGTCCAAGAATGTCCGATGACGTTCGAAAGTTACCCTTGAGACGTGCATGTGTGTTGGTGTGCCTTGGCATGTTTTACATGTTCATTTTGGTTCAAATTGATATGGAACGTCCTTAACTTTTATATGATCATATTTACGTTCGAAACGTCTGGGCACGACTCCCCAAGGACCACCCAAGGGGTCGTTGAGGAGGACCCGAAAGGCTGCCTAGACACTCAATCGACAGGCTAGAAATTGATGCTCCATTATCTAGGATATGCCCCGTCGATTGATCCGTATATCAACACTTTTCTTGGTGATAAAGAAGTCCCAAATGAGGAGCAGCGGTCACAAACGATGGAGCAGCAGGACGAGCCGTCGTCCACTCGATGCCCCGTCGACTGCTCAGTCGATGCAAGCCTGCAACCTGCCTGCACGCACTGTTTCATTAAAGGGGTGAATAGGAAATTCACCCCACGTTCCTAAATTACTATGTAAGGTTATAATGGGGTATTTTAGGTATATTAAGTTAGTTAATAGCATGACAACCCCTTCCAGATCATTCTTCAAACATTAGACTTCCCTCTCAAAACAAAACCTCTCTAGAAACCTCTATTCGAGATGAAGCTCAAGAACAGCTTGGTTGATGGGTAGTGATGGTTTCTTTATCAAGTAGTCTTCATTTTTTTTATAATGTGGTATGGTGATCCTTCATATTTAGATCAACTTTTATCTAAAGAGTTTCTTCCAAATGTTTTCAAAGTGATTTCATGATCAAATTGTGTATCTTCCAATCTAGACATGGATTCCTTCTGAAAACAATTTCAAAAGCATTCTTATGATGAATTATTGATTATCTACTGAATATAATGATGTTTTCAATCCAATTTCATGATGAACCCACGATCCTCCCAATTTCTCAATTTAGCATATATTGTGGTTATTGCGATCTTGATGTTAGGATGATTGTAGTGTAATTCGATTATGATACATTGATTATAGATACTGTCTTCTATTTGAGTTGATGGTGAATTATGGATAATTTATCAATGAGTATCAAGGTTTAGGGATTTGGTAAGCTTGACCTACGTTCCTTCCCCTTCTATAGAATTGATGATGTAGTGTACGTAAAGTGATCTCTATCCCATGATGTTTGAAGCATGATTTTGATTATGTTATTGTACTTTTAGCTACTGCCTTATATAGGAATTAGTGACGAATTATGACTATTGATCAATGATGATAAAAACTTGTAGAATTGGTGAGTTTGTCCTACTTCCTCTTCTTCTCTATAGAATTGCTAGTTTAATTGGCCTTGTATGGCATTGTGTGGTATGGTCCACTTATGGTGGCGGTGTTTACCTTCTTGTCAATCTATATATGTGTTGATGATGGCCTTGAAGTAAAGTTGGTGAATTGTGAAGTACGGTTATGATGATCACGCCTATGATGTTATATGCCTAGCCTCTTACTCTAGTATCATGTTGTAGGTATTGATGATGTCTTCTATAATTGAATGAAGTTGTTAGGGGTTAGGTTTTGTTTAGGTTCTGCAATTGATGATGTAATAATGGTGAATGACCTCTACCTATGTACCCCTATATGAATGTGTGATATTTGCCAATGTTAGGAGTCTTGGATGCAATTATTGAAGTGTCTTGTCTCCTATGCTAGTTATGTGGTGTGTGGTATATTCTTGAATGTGCATTGTGGTCTTAAGAGGGTGGCTGCCCCAATGTGAAGTTGATAGCCAGCATGTGATCATGTTGACCAATGTACACACACTCACACCTTATGCATGCTTACGAGTAGCATAGGTTCATGGTGTCTAATAAAAGGATAATTCTCATATGCACTAATATCAACTACTATGCATGTAATGTATATGTCGATGAAGTATGATGTGGATCTTAACTAGGATGACTTGATATGTTTACTAGTGTAGGCAAGGGTATGGGACTTTGCCCTATACATTGCACATGTCTACCTTGATAGAATATTTCCTAGGGTGATTACTCTATGTACATGATGTGAATGCATGATTAAGATATGAACATGAAAGTGCATGATTTGATTAACTATGAATATGTGTAGTGTCTAAATGTGTTTATATGAAAGGGTTCCTCATATATGTACACCTATACACTTATACATGAAAAAAGCGAAGTGTGAAGATGTCTGGTCCAAGGGTGTTTATGTTAAAGGTTTTCTCACATATATGTATACACACGCATGAAAGCATGTCTATGATGTTTTTATGATGATCTAGTAAATATATGGTCTCTTGAAAGGTGTTCTTAAATGTATCCTAAACTAGATGGTGCTTGAATATGCTATGTCTTCGTGAAAGATTCTCTAACATGATAAAGGTTGATGAAAGGACTTTCTCATCTATAACCTATGAGCTAAGCATATGAGGGGTGAATTCTCCTAAATCCTAATTTAATCAAGTAATGTTAATAAAAGACTTTTCAATAAAGGGAACATAGCTTCGCACCGAATAAACTTGAACATGAGGGGTGTCCCTTCCCAATATGGGAAGGTGGGTTTACTAACGTCCTCATGAGGTAGATAACTACAACACCCCATTTAGAATAAAGAGAGTTTTCATATATGCCTCCAAGTTCCATAAACTATGTTGCCACATATGATCTAGCAAGTGATACCACCTAATATGCTAGCATGATGTTAATGTTCAACCTTGGCAAAGTAGAGCACCTTCTTTTGGTGTGAGGTTCTACAACACCGGAGTATATGTTTAGCACCCATGGTCTTAGTGTCGGTTAAGGCTATAGTTTCCCTAATGTAGAATGGACAATGGATGTAAAATAATGAACACTAACTAGGATAACGTAAGGGAAGTTGCATAGTGTAGGTGAGAGTAATGAACTTACCTGTGCATTGCACAAGTATCTCTTGAAGGGAGTTCTAGGAAGGTGTTCTAATGTAGGTGTATATGTTTATGTTCTTATGCATGACATTGCAATTTTTTCTACTTGTTATGGTGATATGCATGGTATGAGTCCTATTGAGTCTATATGATAAGGTCTTACATTGTATGCATAATGTTAGTCTTATTCACTATATGATGAAGGTATTGCTTGGTATGTATGTAGTTCATGTTAAGGCTTGTAGTCTCTTTGTAGGTTTACTTAGTAGGTGTGAGGTTATGGGGCTTCACATGTACATTGCACTAGTACGCTTAGATTGAGATTATGAGTAGAGTTCTATGATATCCTTATAAAGTGAACTTTATGTATGCTAATGTTGACTATTGCCTCTTATGTCACCGGTAGTGTTGACTTACATGATGTCTTGGAATAAGTCCTATATGAGGTTTATGCATTATGTGGAGTTATAAGTGTTGTTTGTACTATCATGATATGCTATGCCTCAATGTATATGTATATGTGTTTGGTGTTAATGATGGTTATGTGAATGTTCAGCTTGTTGACCTTAAGGTGATACGTGAGTGTGGATGGTGAAATAGGATACTATTCATACATTGCACCAAGTGTTACTAGAGGGTTACTTGGGAGTTATTGACTTAAGGTAAAAGAAGTATAATGTCTTCAAATGTTAAATGAGTTATGGATGACTTATGTGGCTTTATGTTATGTTATGAACAGTGTCCATGCCTATGTGTAGGATATGAGATATATTGTGCTTATTATGCTAAAGGTTTTATGAATTTTTACTAAAATGCATGATGCATGGTTTTCTAACCAAATGTCCTCTTAAAATGCATGTATTTGCATGGTTGCCAAACGTAGTGCATTCTTGTACTAACACAATTCTTCTTCACCTTTTTACACAAAGTGTAGGTTATGGGTGCTTAAAGGATGTATATAAGGTGAAGGTATTGATATGTGTTTCCCAAGCTCAAGGAAAGGGATCCTTATGATTCAAGGATTTCCTATGTTATGTTTTATTCAAAGTTATGCAATAGCATAATTATGATTTATGTTGTAAGGGTAGTGTCCCAAATATACTCTAATGTTGATTCAAAGATGGCAAAGAGACTTAGAGTCCTACTATGCATTATGTTATTATATATATATATTGGAAGTGAAGTTCTGGCATATGATGTGCTATGAAATTTTTAAATTTTCTGCTAAATTTCCTATGACAATGCGATGAGTGATAAATATGGACTTGAATAAGACCTCCGAGAGGTCAAGTACACCATGTAACTTATAGGGGGTGCTCCCCGTTCGTGACAGTGAAATTGAGTATCGATGGTTTCTAGACATAGACTGACATATAAAGGGTCAAACGTTCGAGTACGACACCCCGGGAACCACCCTAAGGGTCCCCAAAGAGGACCCAAATGTTGGACAAGAAAGTTGTCGGGCAGCCAAGATATGGAGGCTGTTGCGCGTCGCGCCCTTAACACTCAAAGGGGAAAAAAGTTTTCCCTGCGACTCGGTGACAACTCGGAGCACCCTCTCTAGCGGCTTGAGCCGTGATGGCTCGAGCCTGAGTAGTGATGGCATGTTCCATCTGTATCAAGGCATTCCTCACTTCTCCATCTATCAACCCAGCTGGATTGACATGCACCTGATCAACAACAACTGGGGCTTGAGGAGGAACTTGATTTCCTCCACTAGCTGCCTTACCTACCCTTCTACTTGCATTTCTCCTCGTATTCATTATCTACTCGTAGATAGAAAAAGAGAGTTAAATTCTTAATGACACAATCATGTCACAATTCCACATAGCACGACAGAGAGTAGAAGAAGGGAAATTTTCCTAAACATTATGCAGTCTCTAATTCATGATAGTTGTGTACTTCAGTACCATAACTTAGAAACTACTTAACGTGATTTATATGAGCCTGATGTCTTAGATATTTAACCTGATGCTCTGATATCAAGTTTGTCACGACCCGAATTCTAGAATCCGAATTGCAACCGGCATCGTTGACCTCTCAGAGGTCGCAGACAAGCCTCTTCTTGCATTCATCACATTCATACGGTTAATTTTAGCGGAAAATTTGAAACTTTTTATTTATAGTTGAAGTATACATAGACTTCATATAAACACATATTTTTAAGGAAGTTCATTGCTCATACATCAACCATCTAATTAGAAGATCATGTAATTTCAAAGAAATGGAATCTCATGTCATAAGTAATACTTGCCAAAATGGCATCATTACAAGCGTCTTAATAAAATAGGAAAGAAACACTAGTTGAACCTACCCCACTAGTTCAAACCTACTACTAAGCAAGAAATATAAAGGCAGACATCCTCGAAGGCATGAGGACCTACCAAGTCTGGATGAAATCTCTGAGTCCGAACAGCTGTAATGATACCCTCAACGTCCACCTGAGCTTGCACCTAAAATAGTAATATTGTATGGAATTATGTGAGCATCATGAAATCCGGTGTCTCCCCCATATCGAAAAGAGGTGGAGTCACTGGCCAAAGTGAAACCAAAACATGCTAGCTTTATAGGTTCGAACCAAGCTAGTTCCCTATGTTGGCAACATAGTTCAAAGACTAGGAGATTTAAGGAGACCCATACCAACCTTGGTGGACAGTCTCATCTCATGAGATTTATGTGAACGTACGCCCTTCCCGAAGGAAGGCATCACCACTCATAGCTAGCCTATCGGTGCTTAGTTTAAAGTTCCTATTTACATTCAACTCGTACATAATCGAAGCTTGCTTCTTATCTTGAGGTATTCATAGCTCATTAGATGATTTCTCATCTCTTCTTTACGTATTAAGTGTGAATTGTCCATACACTTACATATAGAATGTGATTTAGACTTGTCTCTTAATGTTCAACACTATCTTAGGTGAGTACTTTTGGTGACCTTTACTTAGGCTTGGTTGAGACTTGTCTCACCATTCATCTTAGCCTCTTATTATGTTGTCACTATTTTCATTAGCATCATAGTATAATATAATTACTCACCTTATTACGTGAATGTTCATTTAATAATCTTACAATTAACTCATCGTCTTACCCAATTCGGGTTACTCATAATTGACTAAGTGTTTCATGACAATCTAAGTATATGTTGTGTAAGACTTATGCATTTTACACATGCAGCCAAGGGACCCAAGTTCAATCCCTTGTGGATGTATTTTATTTAATCATATGTGAGACTTATGTGTCTCCCAATTTTGGCCAAGAGGACCCATGTTCGATTCCCTTGGGCAGCACTTTATTTTTAATTATTTAAAGTGTTAAGTGTCTCCATAAATTCGGCCAAGAGGACCCATGTTCGAATCCCTTGGGCAACACCTTATTTTTAATTATTTAGAGTGCTAAGTGTCTTCCTAAAGTCGGCCAAGAGGATCTAGGATCGAATCCAGTGGCCTCATCTTTTTATTACTTTATTTTGGAGTGAGATTTATGTATCTCACACCCTTGGCCAAGGAGCCAAGTTCGAATCCCCCCTCCCTCACTATTTTCTTTTTTTCTTTTAATTCCAGACTTCTTCAACCTGCCCAAGTTCGAATGCCCTCTCTCACCCTATTATCTTTTCTTTTATTTTAAGGTTTAATCTCTTAGTATTAGGACCTCAAGGTCATCGAGATTCACCCCAATTTGCAGCATTTATTTTCCTTCGTTCATACTAGTGACTAGCCGAAACCATGTTCCATTAACACATAATTTTAACTCACTTTCTTAAACTTAGCCTAGGCATTTAACTCATAGTTTTACATATACCTTTAATCAATTCATTAAAGACCTTATTATCACTTTCTTGTTCATTAACATCACGATTCTTTTTGAACGTTAAACATACAACATTTCCTATCACATGATTTACTATTTTCTTTAAGTAAACCGTAGCATTATACTTACGGAAAAATAGCATGATTGATCACATATAATATTCATCATTTGGACATACATAACAGTTAATAAACAGTCTAAACCACACACTTTGCACACAATAACAATCATTCCAAAAATCGTCAACCAGAAGTCATACCAACGCATGCAACAATTCGTTCATAGGATCTCATGACAGGGGCATGCAACGGGGGGACAACCTTAGTTTTCGATTGGATTTAAACTGAACCTTAGGGGACTCTTGAGAAAGGGACCAAGAAGAAGAAAACCCATACCTTTTCAGCCTTGAAAACCAGCCACAACCACACGCCCCAGCCCACACACAAACCTTTCTTCCGAGCTTTGATTTTTGTTTTCAAGTGAAGTTCTTTACTTATAACACTTAGGCTTACGAATTTTTTCCTTTTGTTTTTTATGGATGCAGCCAAGAACACTTTTAGAATAGTGAGTTTTACGTTTATATTATGTTTTGGAAGTGTGGGATAATGCTGAAAACGTTTTTAGTAGTAAATTAAAGAATTAAGACTGGGCAAGAAGCACACTCCTAGTGGGAGTTGTGCGCCCTTTTTTGTGGGAATTGTTGTTGACTTATTCAACACAATTTGAATTATAAAAATCAGATTATAATTATATATTAAGTTATTATAATGCCCTCCTTATTTTCTCTAATTTTTAATCCTTTAATTAGTGCCTCATTATTCTTCCAACTCGGCTCGAACCCGAGTTGTGGAGGTCCGGTCAAACTCATGTTTGACCACCGAGATTTGACCCATTTTGACTAATTAATCACTTAGTTAATTAATTAAATATCACCTAGGGTAAATACCATACTACCCCTAGCCTAGAAATTACCTTTATACCCCTAGAACCCTTAAAAACTAGGACTAACCCTCTAAGTCCAGTTAAGTCTCATCCGGGTGAATCCTAATATTCGGGTGCCTTACATGGATGGACCCAACCCTTCCTAGCTTAAATAACTCACCAATTTGGTTGGCTTGGCTGGTGCATAGGTTCAGAGGTCTGGTTCCACGCGCATCAAGCCGTGTGAACCCGGTCTAACCTAGGCATTCTAGGTACGTTTAGGCCTTACTTAGCCTAGTCGTTTTCGGGTTGTCACATTGATTATGATCCCAATATAATGGGTAGCATTCAATAATGTTAATATGATTATTATGTGATGTTTTAATGAGGTTTTAATGGTGAATTGTAGTATTTTATGTTGAAGGTGATCATGCAGATTTAAGGCCATTAGAGGCAAGATGAAGGTTCTATGTTGATCTTCTTAAGTCAATTGTCTTGCACACTATTAGATCATGATTGAATCACCAAGATATTAATTGAACTATGCTTAATAGAACTAGGTTGGTCTAGACTTGTAAAGTTGAAATTCAACCTATAAGATCATATATGCCTATACTTACCTTCTAATGATCAAATTGAATGAATGAACTTGTAATTGGAAATGGATCATGATAAAATGAAGTTGATAATCAATTATAGGGCTAGTATGTCATTGTTGCTAGTGCATTGTGGGTGAATTCATTATGAAGGAAGTATGATGATGCTTTCTTTCTTCGTTATACTTAGACATGAACAATCTAGGGGGATTAATTTCTCTCACATAGATGGACTCTAGGTTAACATAAGAACCTAAAACGAATCAAGAAACGATGAATTAGAATATCTTGAAGTTGTATTGAATAACCTCTTCTTGTATAATTGACTTGGTAAGATAAGACCAAGGTGTGATAGCTCGAGATGCCAGGTCTCATGATAGCTTGGGATGATGAATCTCATGATAGCTTGGGATGAAAGAAGCAATATCTCCCATGATTATCTTGGTCTTGTGTTGCTAGGATGCTTGATAATGATAGCTTGACTTGGTTTGGCCAAAACCATTTCATGATAGCTTTAGGGGAAAGTCCTATACTCTTCTAATGTTAGCTTGATTTACTTGTAAGGTGTATTTCATAAAATAGCTTGAGATAGGTTTCTCATTATATATTAGGGTTGAGGATTCATGCTCCCCTATAATTAGCTTGCATCTACATGATTGGTTGCATGATGGTTAGGATGGTACTTTGGTATCCTTCCTTGCTAGCTTGGTTTGTATGTAAGGTGCTTTCCATGGTAGTAGGTCTATTGTCTTAATATGTCAAGCTTAGTAGACAATAGTGAAAGATAAGTTAGCTTGGATTAGGTTAGTATGGAGAAGTACTTGGTGTGGATGGTAGTATGTGATGCTATCCATACATGGAACAAGTATGACTTAAAGCTACCTATGACATGACCCCTATGAAATGTACGTTTGAGTTTGGTAGTGACTAAGGTTGATTTCCATGACATGATTGAATAAAGATGATAGTTCCTTGTCAATATGAACTATGTCTATTAGGGACTTCTAAGATATATGAAGTGACATAGGGTAATCTCAAAATATGCTTTCTATGTGAGGTAGAATGGGATGCTTACATGCATTGCACTAGTGTGCTTTTAGGTGGCCTCGGGACATGGTGCTCATATGATTTTGATGAACCTAAGTCTTAATTATTAAAGTGTATTATGATCAAGAATGACCAAAGAGAGGTACTTAACTTTGGTAGTAGTATGGGATGCTACCTTAGTCTTGCACAAGTATACTTGGAGGTGGCTTGTGAAGTAGTTCATTCGAGTAAGAAAGACAATGTGTTAAGTATGAACTTTTATATTCTTTATGATGCTTTAATATGCTTATGATATTCATGTTATGCTTATGTCTATTTCTCTTATGATGATGTCTATTATTGACTAACCCTTTGAGATATCTTATGTTTGGAATGATAGTTTCCATACTTAGTACATTTAATGCTAACAGTACATTTAATGCTAACACATATTTTGTCTACATTCTAATCCAATGTAGGGTATTGAGAAGATTGAGTTGCTTGAAGAGTAGAGTTTCCAAAGCTTGTCAAGAAGTGAAGATTGGTGAGTCCTCGTAGCATCCGAGGACACCACCCCTATTTTCTTTTATGTTCTTTACTATGTTTGACTTTTGTTGGTTGCGTCCCAAGGCATTGTTATTCATATTGTTATAGATGGTGTCAGAGACATATGTTAGAATGAATTCCGTTTTATAAAATGACTTCCGCAATATGTTTTGAAGAGAATATTTTAATTCCGCGCTACCTTTTATATATGTAATCAATGATGTCTAAGGGATTGTACATGACCTTCGAGAGTTCAAGTACGTCGTGTGGCAACTCATTAGTGCTCTATATTCTAAGGTATACTTGCGAGTCGTTACACCTGTCGTTTAGGGGCACAGATCCACACATAGTGGTGGAATCTTAGCCCCCAGTAGTTGACTCTCTAAACCAAACAATGCCCAGCAGGACGGGCCATCATTCAAACGATATCCAGTAGCTTGTGTCTGTCGTTTAGAGCCTGCAACACTGCCCGCCATTATGCCAATTTACGGGTGATTTGGAAAATCACCCCATGTCCTAATTAACTATTGGTATTTTTTTTTTTAGGTATTTTAAGTTATTTGATACTCCTAAAACCTAAGTTAGACTTTACTTTTCAAAATAAAAATCCCTTTCCTAAGAAAAACTCTCTCAAGACTCCATTAAAGCTTGAACTCAAGGTTGAGCTAGGATTGAAGGTTTTAGGTGGTTTCTTTACCAAATCTCGTGGGTTTTCTTTATATAAGGTATGTTATATCATCCTTGATTCTTCTCTCATTCAAGGAGGCATTCCAAAGGCTTTTAAAAAAGGTTTCAAATTCCTAAATTCTTTTATTTTGTATTCTAAGTATGGACTTTGCATGAAAAGGTTTTAATGTATGGATTATGATGTTTTAAATATAAAGTGATTGTTTTATGATCAAAAACTCAATTGGCCCATGATCATGTAAATTCTCAAATTTTTACTTATGAATTGGGTTTGATGAATATGATTAAATAATGCTATAGTTGTGATTTATTTATATTGTATAGTGATTATGTACTGCCATATTGACTTATTATGATGATTTTATTAGAGAATTGAGAAAATGTGGTAAAGGCTAGGATGAAGGGTAAATTGATATATAGAGCTTGAGTGATATGGTCCATTTATGGTGGCGGTGTTTTCTGGATGTATATAAATATATATTTGAGTGGTGATTATTTCCTTAAAGGCATTGATTGGGAAGTAAAGTTATGTTATGATGTATATGCATGAGTTTTCTTATAAAGTGGAGAATCTGTGTCTTGAAGATGCTATGTTTGAATGAAGTGTAATGTGAATGTGAATCATGATACTGTGTGAAGTATGATGAATGTAGTATGATCATGTTTAGAAGTCAATGTTATGAATGATGGTGGTTATGTTAAAGGTGTCCTCACACACACTATGAATGAGTGAATGAAGTTAATGAATGAAAATGGGGGATTTTAGGGTAGACACTAATCGTGAGTAGAGATAAAGTGTCCAGTACCAACCCTACTATTCCTAAGAAATATACTAAACGAAAAGGGGGATTTTTCCGTGAACACTCTCCCTTTGTTGAGATGAAGTGTTTAGTAGCAACGTCACTATACCCAAGAGCTTTCCAAAGATAGGTTGGAGGTTGGTTACTCTTCAAGAGTTGAGATGTTGTATTCAAAAGTAACCTCTAGGGATAAGTACTCTTTTTTAGTTGAGATGTAGTACTAAGTAGTTATCCCTTAACCTATAGTCAATGGATTTTTAAGACTCCATGGGGGAGTTATACTTAGCACGAAAAGGATTTGAAGAAGGGATGGATACACTTATGAGTAGGGATGTTTTATCCAATGTAACATCTAGGGTAGGTACACTTCGTAATTTGAGATGTTGTACTTAGTAGCAATCTCCTTATCCCTTAACTATGCATCCACATAGGTATAGCTATTGGATATCCATGTAAAGGCTAAAAGAGAATGACCCTACCTTATGCAAGTAAAGATCCCTCATCCGGTAGGGGATAATACCGGGATTCTGTCTAGCTCTCATCGTCTATGTCGGTTAATGCTATCCCCCACAAATGAATGTACATGAACCAAGTCTTTTTAAGGGTGTACTACTTAGGGTAGATGGTGGAATGGTATATCATCTATCCACTACACAAGTACAAGACCTTCGAGAGGTGAAGTACGCCGTGTAACTTCTAAGGTGTACCCTTAGGACGTTACAAACATGGTATTAGAGCATAAGTATTTAGGAAATAGTTTAGGGTCTAAAGTGTCACAAGCCACGTCTAGTAGAGTCTTTTTCATCTATGTCAGTCGCGACACATCTAAGAGCGGAAGGGTATAGGATGATAGAAGTTTCCCATTATTCATTTCTCTTGTATTGTGCCATATAGTTGAGTTCTAAAAGTTTCTTTCCTAATCTCTTCTCTTGTGTTAATAGGATATGAATACAAGAAGGACACCCGCAAGAAGAGATGAGGAAGGATTAATTAATGAGAGAGTTCTTCCTCGGGGTGAGCGATTCCCTATAGCTAACCAAGAGAATGTGAATGAGGCGGTTCCCAATCAAGTGCCCCAAGCTCCTCAAGCTCCAAATGTTCAAGCAGATATGTCTAATGTTGAGACAAGGGCTGATTTTAGGGTTTTGACCCAACTCATGATGAATCAAGTTCAAGTCGTAACTAATAATGTGGTTTCCCAAGCTAACCTAGGAGTTGGACCTCAAGGGAACCCTAATGCAAGTACTCCCACTTCTAGAATTTGAGATTTCATAATGATGAATCCTCTTACTTTCCGAGGCACTAATGTTGATAAAGATCCACAAGGTTTCATAGATGAGGTTTTCAAGGTGGTAGATGCTATGAGAGAGACTCCTATAGAGAAAGCGTATTCGACGCTTACGAACTATAGGATGTGTCTCAAGTGTGGTTTGAGAAATGGAGGGATGAAAGACCCGTAAGGGCAGGCCCGGTAGATTGGGGAGTGTTTAAGACGACTTTTCTTAATATGTTTTTCCCTATTGAGTTGAGGGAGAAAAAGTTAGTTGAATTTATGAACATTCGTCAAGGGGGAATGAGTGTGAATTTATGGTCCACTTATGGTGGCGGTGTTTACTTTATGTATATGAATGTATATGTGAGTGGTGCTTATAGCCTTAAAGGCATTGACTGTGAAGTAAAGTGATGTTATGATGTATATGCATGAGTTACCGTATGAAGTTGAGAATGTGTGTCTTGAAGATGCTATGTTTAAATGAAGTATAATGTGAATGTGAAACATGATAGTGTGTTAAGTATGATTAATGTAGTATGATCATGTTTAGAAGTCAATGTTATGAATAATGGTTGTTATGTGAAAGGTGTTCTCACATGTACTCACTTACACTGTGAATGAATGGATGAAGTTAATGAACCAAAATGGTGGATTTTAGGGTAGACACTAATCGTGAGTAGATATGAAGTGTCTAGTACAAACCCTATTATTCCTAAGATCTCTAATGAATGAAAAGGGGGATTTTGGGGTGAACACTGTTCGTGAGTTAAGATGAAGTTTTTAGTAGTAACCTCACTATTTCCAAGAGCTTTCCAAAGATAAGTTGGATGTTGGATACTCTTTGTGAGTTGAGATGTGGTATTCAAAAGTAACCTCTTGGGAAAAGTACTCTTCGTTAGTTGAGATGTAGTACTAAATAGTTATCTCTTAACCTATAGTCAATGAATGTTTATGACTCTGTGGGGGAGTTATTCTTAGCACCGAGAGGATTTGAAGAAGGGGTGGATACACTTCATGAGTAGAGATGTTTTATCCAATGTAACCTATAGAGAAGGGTACACTTCGTAAGTTTAGATGTTGTACTTAGTAGCAATATCCTTATCCGTTGAATATGCGCCCACATAGGTATAGCTATTGGAGATCCAAGTAAAGGATCAAAAAGAATGACCCTACCATAAGCAAGTCGGGATCTCTCATACGGTAGGGGTTAATAATGGGATTCCATGTCTAGCTCTCATGGTATATATCGGTTAATGCTGGCCCCCATAAATGAATGTAAATGAACTAAGTATGCTTAAGGGTATACTACTTAGGGTAGGTGGTTGAATGGGACGTCATATATACATTGCACAAATAGACATTTTGAGGGAGTCTTGGTGTGTCCTTGTATGAAAATGTATGAATGGGTTACTATATGATGTTAATGAAGTAAGTTGAGTTTATGTCAAATGAAAATTAATCATGTTACTCTTATATTTAGTATGATGAATGTTATGTGAATTATGAATGTGATGTGCATATTCTAGTGTAATTCCTGAGAAGAACTAAGTGGAAGTAGTAGTATGGGATGCTACTCTCACATTGCACTAGTGCAACTTGGGGGTTGTCTTGGAGGATGGTCTTTATGTGAAGTTTCTAAAAGCATGTATGTTTCCTCTAGCATCCTTAGCAATAGTTGTTGACTTGTTAAATTGAAATGAAGCATGCTTATCTTTTGTAGTCTTAAAAATCACTTAGGTGTGTATTGAAGAGGTTGTATGGGCGGTCTATTCATGTCTTACCTAGGTGAGTCTTAGGATAAATTTTGATAGGAAGGTCTAAATGATAAATGGATTACTTGATGAATATGACTAAATTTTGAAGTTCAGTAAATATTACTTGTATGATAAATGATGACTTTTAAGATGCTTTGTAAACTTGATTCATGAAGGTTTTGACTAAAATAACATGAAAAGTTTGTTTCAACAAAAATGTCCTCTTTAGCATGTTTTTGCATAATGCCACAATGTGTGTACTAACCCCATACTCTTCTATATTTCTAGTAGTATAGGTTGAAGGCAAGTGAAGGTTCTTAGAAGGTGAAGCTTGGAAGTTTATTCTCTCAAGATTGGTATGTCCTCATATGTTCGAGGAAATAAACTTGTTTCTTGTAGTTACCTTTATGTCAGAGACTTGTACAAGACTTAGTATGTTTTCTTTCAATGTAAAGGGTCGTGACCCTATTATATTAAGACATGTCTAAGTTGGCTTGTGATGATGAGACTTGTTCCTTAGTTTTTATAAAAAAGTTATTATTAGTTCTGTTGTGAAAAGTATTAATTTCGCACTACTTTTCATTCCTATGTAATGAATGATAGCTAAGAGTATTGTACAAGACCTCCGAGAGGTCAAGTACTCCATGTAACTTCTAGGGTGTACCCTTGGAATGTTACAAAGAGAGTTGAGCATTTGGAAGCTCTCTTTATATCTTTCAGTCCATTAAAATAGTATCTCCTTCTTAGTCAAATTAGTCCAGTGGGTAGCAATGGAGGTAAAATTCTAAAGAAACCGATGATAATAGCTAGCGAGTCCTATAAAACTCCTAACTTCTGTTACCAAACTAGGCCGGACCCAATTCTTAACCGCCTCAATCTTTTGAGGATCTACCATTACCCTTCCTTTTAAACTACATGCCCCAATAATTCAATCGATTTCAACAAAAAATTACACTTAGAAAATTTTGCATACAACTTTTTCTTCCCAAGAACACTCAAAATAACGCGACGATGGTTTGCATGATCCTCTTCACTTTTTGAATAAACTTAAATATCATCAATAAACAGTATTAAAAATTAATCAAGAAATGATTTGAACACCCCATTCATTAAACTCATTAACTCTACGGGTGAAGTGGTCAACCCAAACAACATAACCAAAAATTAATAATGCCTATAGCGAGTTCTGAATGCCGCTTTTGGCACATCCACAGACCTAATTCTCAATTTATAGTATTTGGATCTTGAATAAATCCTAGAGAAAACCACTTACCTTCGCAATATATAAAAGAGATAATCTATTTAAGGCAAGAGAAACATTTTTCAAATCGTGACTCTATTTTATTTTCGGAAATCTATACATATTTTCATGCAACCACCCTTCTTCTTAACAAACAAAACTGGAGCACCCCATGGGGAAGACCTTGGTTGAAAAAATCACTTATCAAGATACTCTTGGATTTGAGACTTAAGCTCTCTTAATTGAGCCAGGGCCATGCGACATGGAGGGATTGAAATAGGGCGCGTACCAGGCACTAAGTCAATGCAATAATCCATATATGTATGTGGAGGAATGCCTGGCAAGTCATTGAGAAACACTATACAAAATTCGGACACCGTAGGAACATACTGAATAGATTGAGACTCATTCTCAACATCCCTAATATGATCAAAATAAGCAAAACATCCTTAAACTAATTTACTAGCCGAATGAAGGATATAATTAAACTTGCTAAGGCTTGTACACCCCTTCCCACACTAAATTTTCCCTTCCCAAAATTTCTAGACTTATAGAATTAGTATTACAATTAAGCACAACATAATAGGGGGACAACGAAATCATGCCTAAGATTATGCAAAAGTCAATCATATCCAAAATCACAAAATTAGGCCAAGTCTGATATTCCATAAACAAAATAAGGCAAGCACGATAGACATGGGTAACTATGACTGACTTTCCAACTGGGTAGAAACATGAATAGGGGCATTAAGTACATCACAAATCATATCAAATTTTGACAAAAATCTCACAAAGACATATAAGTAATTAGAAACTGGATAAAAAAACACATTAGTTATCCAGTCAAGACAAAAATAATATATATGTGATCACCGCGTTAGACGCCTCTGCCTCATTCTTGCCCGAAAAAGCATAACATTGCGCCCTATCATCTCAACGAGCTACTTCCCTGCCTAGTTGCACATTAAATCTACCTCCACCCCTGTTTGATCTACCTCCACGCCCTCACCGATTACCTCATCAGCCACCTTGTGGACATCCTCTACCATTGATACCATTTCCCACGGGTACCATCGCTGTAGACAGCTGTTGTGCAGGGTTTAGCACTTGTGGATGGGGGCAATATCTCCTTATATATCCAAGTTCCCCACAATTGTAGAAAATACAATTAGAGGATGGTCTGCTGTCCATCGAAAGTGGGACTCCTTAGCTATCCTAAAAATTATAGGATGGAGTTCCCGAATAGTTACCTATAGAGGAGGGCATATCAGACTGAACTAGCTTAGCTGCCAACGTTGGTCGACCGGATCCTCTAGAATATGCCCTGAAAATTAGCGACATTCTTAGCTCTCTTAGACATCGTCTTATCCTGACTGTCTCGCCTCACCCCTCAACTTTATTGATATAAACTTTTACCTCGTTAAGCTCCTCCTGGAGAAATCATGTGAATAGATAACAGTTGCAATTTTGAATTCAAACCTCTAATAAATAATCGGATCCTCTTCTCCTCTATAGTAACTAGCTGCATAGAATATCTATAAATAGCATGGAACTTGGCCTCATAAGCAGACACAGATATACTACCTTGCTCTAAGTCTATGACCTTATCCTTCTTGCGATCCCTTCAAGTTGTAGGCACATACTTCTCCAAAAAAAAGCGCATGAAACTGGGTCCTAGTGAATGGATGTAAAGTAGAAGATCTGAACTATATAAAAGTTCTCCACATCTGCTTGGACTCACTTTAAAGTTTGAAATACACGAACTCAACCCCATTTTGGTGAAAAATACCCAATTTATGAAGCCTATCATAATAGTCTATGATAAATTCATAAGCATCTTCACTCTCATAACCCAAAAATATCGGAGGCTGAGGTTTCAAGAACTTAGTCAACATGTCATGCTCATTACCGGTCATAATGAGACCCAACAAAAGACGAAATAAAGTATCATAACTTAAATTTCCAACCATCTTGGGCACAATGCTAGAAACAAAAGGATTAGCTTTAGCTTGAGTAGGTGGAAGCACTCCAAGACTATCCAACCCTCTTAATAAAGCCAAAATCTGTTGAGCTAATACAAGATCAATAGGGGAACAACCGTAGTCTGTGCCGCTACCTCTTCCTCATGTCCATTCTCCTAAACATCTCCACCCTCTAAATCATGTTCTCTCTCTTCATTATGAACTTGCCAGATCTCATTTGTAGGAGCATTGTCAATCGGTTCTTCATATATAGTAGGCGCTACTCTCACACGACCTCTACCCGTAGCTCTTCCTCTACCCCTGCCTCGACCGCAACCTCTCACTGCAGGTTTCTCAACTTCATCATTGACGGGGTTTGCGGGATCAACATAAGAGAACTTTTCATTAACCATTTATGGATAGAAGAGTGAAGGTGGATAGATAAAAATTGTTATCACCTAGATACCAATTGGACTAAAGTTATAGCACGAAAGAAGACAAGAAAAAAATATGCAGATTTCCTAAAGTTTTATAGCCTCTCGAAGAAAGGTAAATGCATCCCCGTACCATTCTATGAGACTCTATTAGACTCGTTTCAGTACTTTGAGATCAATTAACTTAGGATTTGATACAAACTTTGGCACGACCCAGACCGTCGTGATTAGATCCCACACTAATCCTCCGATGGGAGAACCACAAATACAACCCAAACTAAGCAACTAAACCAAAACTAAGACAATTAAGTTAAAGAATCAAGTTTTATCTAAACAAAATGCGGAAATTAAATACCTAGAATTCGAAAGTAAATGTACCATAATATCTAACAAGATCGATAAATCTTGTAATGACCTGATTCTATGGAAAAGTCAATAAAGAAAGAATTGGAGCTATAATATTTTTTGTCGTAACCTGGAATTCCTAGCCTAGTCCAGATATGGGAGAAATCAGAGTCATTAAGGTGTAGGAAAATCTAATAATGAATGAGAGATGTAATTGTAAATTTGATTACATTATCATATATCTAAGACGATAAGGAACCTGTACCACTTTACAAAATTGAATTTGGGCGAGTAGAACTCCTGGAAATGATCTTAGCATGAACGAGTACATTCAATCTTCATTGAGGATGGTGTAACAGGATTCTGGGCGCTGTAGCAGGGCCACTGTAGTGGGATGGGTCCGTGTAGCGGGCTAGAAGATACTTATAGTCTCTAATAAACCCCTAAATGACCTTATTTGGAACCTTTTGATTTTTAGAGCTAAGGAGGCAACCCAGGCGAATTCTTGATAGCTTTTCCCATTCTTGAGGCTAAAGGTAAGATTTAACACCCCGAATCCATTTTTTATTCCGTAAAACCTATTTTCTTGGATTATTATCGATGGAAAAGGGTTTTGATCTTGAATTTATGGTGTAAAAACACTATATTTTGTATGATACCTTTGATTGTTAATCATTGCATATAGATTGTTGTTTGTAGACAAAGAACAAGTGGAAATAATCTGGAAAGGGAATATTCAAGTGCCTTAGGGTATTCTAGCTTTGAATCGAGGTAGGTGATGACTCTGATTTCATGTAGGTGTGATATATGTTTGTAATTTCTTCGTTATAATGCATGTATATATGTGACTGTTGCATTATTGATCACCCTAATCATAAATAAGGATAATTGAATAATTGTATGCCATGAATCAACTCTTGTTGTATACTCTTAATGATTTACTTGTGATTCTGATTGTGATTGTGGTATCTGAATGGGTATTTGATTGCCACATTTTTGCAAGATAACTTAGATCGTATTTCCACGTTTTGGCATAAATATTAGATCTGATTGCCACGTTCTGGCACAACTATGAGATCGATTGCCACGTTCCGACATAAAAAATGAATTGGATTGCCACCTTCTGGCAAGCTAACACTTTGGGTTTAGGTTCCATGAGAGGACCATAAAATTGGGTTCTGTGAGAGAACCATTGAATTGTGTTGTTTATATACTTGTGATGATTAAGTTCATACTTAATGATGATGGATATTGAAGGACTAATTGTTGCTCTAAAATGATTTAATTGTATGTTGTTGAGAATTGTGAAATTGTTCGTTGATGTGAATGATGATGATATTGTATATGTTTGATATATATGCATGAGATTATAATATTTTGGTTACTTATACATGTTTCACATAGTGGTATTGACGTGTGATTCTAGTATTACATTGTGGTTGTGTAATGAAAGTACACTTGCTCTAAAAAAAATTTTAGTATCGGGCATCTTTCGGTGGCTATTGACAAACCTCTTTTAAAATATCAATGACCGTTCGAATGTAAGGGTGAAATATTTCTACTTGGCTTCCTTGAGTTCTCTTTGTCTAAGTCCACTCTTTTCGGACTCACACTATTGGTTAAGTTGTTGTAAGTTTTGGTGTTATACCCTTTGTTCTTATATTTGTCTTTCGTAGAGTTTTGGTATATTGACTTTCAGGTTGTAGGTATTTAATTCCACATTTGATGAGTTAATTAAACTTGTTTTCATAACTTTATTGCCTTAGATTTAGTTTAGTTCTTTGTTCGGGTTGTAGTAGTGGTTATCCCACCAGATTGTTAAAGTGGGTGCCAATTACAGCAATTTGGGTCGTGAAAAATTTATATTAGAGCCTAGATTCATTGATATCATTGTATGTAAATGAGTCAAGTAGAGTCTTGCGTAACAGTACAATTACGTCCATACTTTTCTTCGATAGGCTGTAGGACTTAGAAAAATGTCATTTATTACTTGAATCCAAATAATATCTGGCTGGTACAAATTTGTATATTTCCTCCTTCACTCTACGGTCCGAACTAAAGCAACAAAAGTTGTCACAACATCACTACCAAGAGTGGATGTGTATAGACTACAGACAGTTGAATAGGGTTACCATTCATAACAAGTATCCATTGACTCGGATAGATGACTTTTTTTACGAATTAGAAGGTGCACCAATTTTCTCTAAAATTTATTTAAGGTTTGTTACCATTAGTTAAAGATTGAGGCGGTTAATAATTACGTTCGACCAAGTTCTAGGAATGAAATTAGAAGCTTTTTGGGGATTGGTAGCTACTATTGTCGCTTGTGGTATGAGTTGAGTCCAATTGGTATATCATTATTTAAATTGGTATCGCAACAAAGTGAAATAGATGGGACACAAGCTAACCAAATTGTATACTGAGACGGTTCCAATTGGTATCTGGCCCTAGGGGTGGTGTGAATGCATGTATTAAAGGAAGGCTCATCTATAGAGAGAAATAATCAATTAAGAATTTGGACTTATTTATGAACTGCATGTTCAAAACATTGAATGCGTGCTTCTGGATGTCTAAATTGACGACAAAATATGAAGTTGTAATTGCTTGAATGTGATGAGGTGATTACGTGAACATTAAATGTGTGCCTGACTGTTGATATGTGCAATGTGCTGGCCGAAATGTTAAAATTCTGCAAGTCTTAAATACTTGAGTATCGTGAAAATCATTGTGAAAGGAATTAAAATGAATTAATTCATTTGCGTACCGTGGGATTGACCGAAGGGGTATTTTCTGAACGTAGCAAGTTAGAGGTGTGTTGTAAGAGGGGGGAATTGAATTTCTTCTAAGAACATTCTGTTACGAATTGTGCCGTTGTAGCGGGAATATGGTTGTTATAGAGGGTTTGTTGTAGTGCGGTAGTGGCCTTTTTGGTGGAAAAGACTATACATAAGATCCTACGTACAAGAGGAGAGCTCACTAGTCTACTTTATGCCGCTGTAAAAGGATTGGTACAGTTGTTTCACCGCCGCTACAATGGGATGCAGGATGCTAGAGCGGGACAGGGTGAAAAATAATCTCAGCCCCGTCTCCCCTATTTTCTCTAGTTATAATATGGACCCCGATTTGTTCCTTAGTGTTTAGCAATCGAATATAATTTAGGGAAAAGGGTCAAAAATGCCCTTAAACTACGTGAAAGGAACAACAATGCCCTTCGTTTATAGTTTGGCTCAAAAATACCATTACTATCCATACTTTGGCTCAAAAATACCCTTAAACTATGGAAAATGAACAAAAATGCCCCCATTTGTAGTTTGGTACACAAATGCTCTTACCATCAATACTATGGTCAAAAAATGCCCTTATTGTTATTTAATGGGTCAAAAATTTCATTTTCCAAATAAATAAATTATTATTTTCTTTTTGACACATTTTTTTATCAATTTGTATTTTAAAAACAAATAGCAAATGTTTATCTTACTTTAAATCAGAAAAAAATAAAAAATGCTTTTTTTAAAATATATCATCAATATTATTTTTTATCGTTATATAAATATAAATTAATGATAGATATACTATGATCTTATATATATGACAAATATTATCTATCGAAAGGGTACATGAAATTATTCTATTTTAGTTGACCAAAATGAGATTAAGAAGAAGAAAAAAAAAATCTACATTTTCATTTGTTAAAGTGATTTTAGTGAAAGAAAACAAGAATAGTATTTCTTAATAATATTTTAATTAGGAATAATATGTGTTTAAAAAGAAAAAATAATATATATATATATATTCGGAAAAAGGGCAGTTTGACCCATTTTGTAGCTATAGGGGCATTTATGGACCAAAATATTGAATGCAAGGGCATTTGTTTAGCCAAAATATTAACGGTAAGGGCATTTTTGAGCCAAACTATAAACAAAGGGCATTTTTGTTCCTTTCACATAGTTTAAGGACATTTTTACCCTTTTCCCTATAATTTATAAGGTGTGTTATGAATATGGAGAACCTGGGCATATGAGTGTCAAATGTTGTGATAAGAGTGCGATAATTGTTGTGACCGGATGACTAATGTGTTATTGATCCTGATTCTACTTATGTGTACCAATATGTTCAATTGGCTTTGGATTTGATGTGGTAGGTTATACTCTTGCTTCCTAAATCCATGTTTCAACCTTAGCTGAAGAGTCAGTCATAGTCACCATGTATATCGTGTTGTCTTGTTGAGTTTTTGATTTTCAAATTTGGGTTGATTTGGTTATGTTGTATACAACTGAATTGATACAATTTTAGGCATGACTTGGTTTACCCTATTATACTGGGCTTAATTTTAATACTAATATCGGTAACTCTAGTAATCACCGATAGAGAAAGGTTAGAGTTGAAAGGGGGTACATGCCTAAGTCAGCTAATGTCATATCTTTCGTGCGGGGTAGTGAACTTGTGGGACATGATTGTTTGGCCTAATTATCTCATATTCAGGATGAAGGGGTGAAATCTCCCTCCATTTAGTCTACTCTTGTCATATTAGAATTGAGAGAGTTTAATGCTCAAACCCAAGAGCTTCGTGATAAAGGGTTCATCTGTCCTAGTGTTCCCAAGTGGTGTACTCCTGTCTTGTTTGATAACAATGAGGAGGGTAGTATGAGGATCGATGATTATGTCTTAATCCATAAGGGTGTGGATTAATACCGAATAGACATTCCTATGGATAAAGAAAGTTACATTGAGTATACTTGGGTGAAGGAAAATAAAGATTTTAGTAAGGAAGCACATATAAAAATTGTGTTAGTCCTTTGAATCTGATGAGTATACATGATTTTGAGGTTTTATGTTGATGGAAATGTTTACCCGTAGCGATAGTTATGGCTGACTAGGCATAATGATAAAAAGAGTTTGTAGTAGAATGTAACGAGATTCAACTATATAATAAGATTGTGGTTAAGCAAATTTGGTGTAGTAATTATGAATTGTGAGTATCAAAGGTTGTTGTTTTCTAATATTTGGTGAACAACGTGGTTGTATGGAACATTTTAAAGAGATGACGAAACACCATGCGAATAGAATTGTTTAAAAACTAGAGTGGTAACGAAGAAAAATAGTGGGATGAGTACAACCTTTAGAGAGAGGCAAGAGCAAGAATATTGTATCGACTGCAAAGGCTAAAAAGATATCTTAAGAGGGGTAGATAATTGGGTTAAGAGATGCGTGATTGATTTCATGATGATGTGGCTATTGTAATAGGTTCAAAATAATGTCACATTGGTTAAAAACTATTGAAAAGAACTCGAGAAAGGAGTGTATAAACATTAGCTCGCGTGTGATAATAAGTGCATTGGTTTTGTTTCGAGTTTAGTAATGAGTACAATTGAATTTTAGAAAAAATATATTTTGAAATCGATGGATATGTAATCCATGATACATAAAGATCGATGAATTCATTAAAAAAGTTTAGGTATAAGCTAATATTGACAGATAAGGGGATCTTGTTATACGGTTTAAGTTACAAACAAAATTTTTCATTAAAAGTTTACAATCGTGGTAATATTGTCAAGTCATGAATTTCAAGGTAAAGCGTGATCAATTGGATTAGGTATTGATCATTTGAAAAGACCTACACAAGGCTTGGGTCGTAACGTTCATTACTGTTGATTGTTAAAGTACCTTAGAAAGGTTTTCATTTAATAAAGTATGGTCAATGGTCGGAGTGGTTATGATGGTTGTTAGTATTAAAATTTTTGGCTTTAGTCGAAGGATGTGAAGAGTTTGTTGAGTTTGGTGAATGGAAATGGCTTGTACTGACTCTTCATAGGAAAACCTTTTGGGATATAGAATAAATTGTTATGTGACCATCGATTTCATTTTGTAAATGGTTTTGAGTGTGATGAGTTAGCCATGTTCACGTGTGTTTTCACTTTTGGGGATGGATCCTTAGTGGTGGATAATTTGTATTGATTCTTTGATGTTCTCTTGGTTGAGTAAGATGATTTGGTAAGAAATGGTTAATTCAGATGACTTATGTGGTATGGTCTTCGAATTGTTAAAGTATTTTAATGGTTCTACTTGTAACACCTTGCTTATGAGAATTTATAGAAGAGCTACCTTGCATATTTATGGTTGTCCGACAATCTTAATTTTCATCTTGTCGTGAATTTTATGTATCGATTATGTGTGGTCTAATGTGGGGATTAGTTCGTCCAATTCTACTGTTCATAAGAGGTAATATACAATTACTAAATCTAGCAATTCGATAGTGTTGTTGGAGGGTTTTTATGCTTGAACATATCCCTCGATGAGTATCTAAAGATCAAAATTGTCATAACTTAATCTCATGAGAATTTATATTGTGGGATGGAGATGTTATTAAGAACCGTGATTGTTTGGATACTATTAATGTGGGTTTGTTGCTTTAGGTTCACCTCTAAATGTGGTGAGTTTTGATTTTGAATTTTATCATGGTTATGTGAGAAATGATTAGTCTTGATGATTGTATCAAGATCCTTGATAACATGTGGCAGCCGTGTGTATGATAAACTTTGGTGGTCTTGAGATTTATTTTGTTAATTAGTTAAGTTTAAATACAACAATATTTATCACTCGAGTGTTGAGATGACTTGATGCATTGTAAGGGGGGATGTCTAGGTATTAAATTTGTTGGTTTGAGGTTGGAGATGTGAAACCCTTAGGGGGTAGTGAGATTTGGTAAGAAGGCCATGCAATAAAAATAACCCCAGTAGTTCGATATTTCATATGCTACTCCACTTTAATATTATCCAAGTCTTTCCTAGTTGATCACTTGTGGACGAGTGATGGGTAAATTGATATCTACTGTAATGACCTTATTCCGTCGTTATGGAAAATTCAACGAATAATGAATTGGGGCTAGAAAACTTTTTGGTAGTAACTTGGAATTACTAGCCTGGTCTAGATATGCATGAAATAGGAGTCATTAAGGTGTAGGGAAATCTACTGATAAAGGAGAGATTTAATTGATAATTTCATTACATTAGTAGATATCTAAGATGATAAGGAAACCATACCACATTAGGAAATCGAATTTGCGCGAGTAGAACTCCCAGAAATGATCTTAGGGTGAACGTGTACATTCGGTATCTGTTGAGGCCGCTGTAGCGGTCCAGACACAACTTAAAGTCACCAATAAACCCCGACACGACTTTATTTAACACTTTTTGTTTTTTTGAGCTAAGGGGGTGACCCCAGATGAGTTCTTGATATTTTTTCACCATTCTTGAAGTTAAAGGTACGATTTTAACACCCCAAATCTGTTTTTTGATTTGTAGAACCTATTTTCTTTGATTATTATCGATGGAAAAGGGTTTTGATCTAGACCTTATGGTGGAAAAAGCCGTAAACGGGGTATAAGGATCTTGGATTTTGTCTAGGGTTAGTGGGTTTGGTGTTATCCAGATAATTAGACCTTTGATTGTTGATCATTGCATATAAATTGTTGTTTGTTGACCTAGAACAAGGGGAAATGTAACACTCCGGAAATGTGATGACTTAGACTAGAGCTTAATATATTAAATAATGTTTAAAATGATGTTTCCAGACCTATATTATTGTAATAAACTCAATCGGAAAAGGTTAGAGCCAAAACGACAAAGAAAGACCTTGACGTCCGGAAACTAGCTAATTCAAACTAGTTGATGTCCTTATGTTTGGTGATGTTTTAGAGGTATCAAATGAAGTCCAAAACTTGTAATTAGACCTTGGATAGATAGTATGTAGTGCAAAGGGTCCAAACGTCTGGTAACAACACCCCAAGGACCACCCGAAGGGTCCTTGGGGAGGACCCAAACTTGGGTGGGCAGGCTGCCTTGCAGCCTGCGAGCATGGAGAACTGGACGCAAAGCGTGCGACGCGACCGTGACACACAGTTCACTGCCTCAAGATTTGAGAGGAAGCCTCGCGATGCGAGGCTGACATGCACCTCACTGCCCCAACTCAAAATTAAATAAAAACAATGGGAATTGGCCCCGCGACGCGCAGCTACTTCGCAGAATCGTTAAAGTCATATTTTTGATAATTTAACTTATTAAAAAGACCCATTTAAGTGGAGGGTATTTTGGGTAATTCATAGGACGACTATATGTTGATATTAGGTTAGTTTTAGACCACTTTTACACGTCCCAAATAAGATCAAACGAAATTTCTCTCAATCTCTCAAGAACACTCTCTTTTCCAAACTCCATTGAAGAACAAGAAAAGCTTAAGGAAGAAGACGAAGGTTTCGAAGTTTCTATTCAGATTTCGTGGATTCTTCATCTATAAGGTATGGGTTTTTCACTCTTGGGATTCTTTTCCCCAAGAGGTCCTTTGAAGATAAGTTTTCAAGAACTTCAAATATCAGGGTTTTTACTCTACAAAACGGATTTTCTTCCTAACCCTAGATTTATGATTTTCAACGAAAAGTAAGTGTTTTCTATAGTTGATTTCACACGAATTGTTGATTATTTGATTGATAATGTTTGAATGTCGTGTGATACATGATATTTCTCTAAGTGATGCTTTCGAATGGGTTGTTTCTAGTATTTGATAACGTGTAAACATTAGGATTGGAATTAAGACTTGAATGAACCCTTTATTGACCCGTTTTCCTTCTCCTACACTATGCATTGATCTTGTATAGGATTTGATGAGTTGTTCTTGATTATGCCATTGAGTATTTCACTAAGTATGATTATGAATATTGTAAGATGAATAAGGTTCTTGGAAGCAAGAGGTAAGTCTTCTAAGTGTGATTACTCTCAAATGTTTATGTTAGCCTATAAACTATGATGCTATGTTATGAAAAGTATGTATGATTTGGCTATGAGAATATGCTGGGCTATGAACATGTTACTAGTGAGATTATGATAAGAATAGGAAAATGCAAGTTATGATACCCTCTTGTATGCTTTACACAAGATGATTATGCTATGTAAATCTCACAAATGAAAGGTTACGATGAAAGGAACTTCTCATCTAATCTAAAAGATCTCATGATCATGTTATATAGGGAGTTAACCTCCTATTACCTATGATAAGTTTATGATAAAAGACACCTTAAAGGTTATTCAAGAAAGGGACTTAAGCTAAGCACCAATGAACTAGATATTAGAGGTGTCCCTTCCCTAGTTGGAAGGTAGGTTCACAATGACTCTCATGAGATTGAGGCTGCCATGTAATGTGGAACTATGGGTCTCTTATACATCTCCTAGTTCTTGAACTAAGTTCCCACCATAGGATACTAGCTAGTGGATCTACCTAGCAAGCTAAGTCATGTTACGTTCTACTTCTGCCCGTAGACCACCTTTTTTTGGTGTGGGGTTTCATGACAACGGATTTCATGTTTATCTCACATGGTCTATGTCGGTTAAGGCGAATGTTCCCTCATGTAAAATGAAAGACAAGTAAATGAATGTTGACTAGGGTGACTTGACGAGTCTACTTAGTATAGGTAGGGGTAGGGGACTCTACCTAGACATTGCACAAGTTGACTCTAAGGGAAGTCCTAGAAGATTGTTCTTATGTAATATGATAAAATGAAAAGTATGATGCTTATGATATATGATGTTACTCTTATATGAAGGTTTGTCACTACGATGAATATGTTAGTTGGTTATATTGCTATATGAAGTGATGACTACTTATGTTAGAAGTTACATAAATCAAGGTTTTACTTATGGTCTCCTATCTTAACTACTTGGTTATGTGGGGTTATGGGGCATCACATGACCATTGCACTTGTAGGTTGGAGACGGGATCATTTGTAAGTGTTTTGTATATTACGTTCATATGATCTTTTGAAATGTGTAATGTTAACATGACTCTATGAGAATATGTTTTTGCTTATGATCATGCTTTAAGTGATGGAATCCTTAACTTGTATATGTTATATGGTATGTGCAATGAAGACTTTCATACGACTTAGAATGTTTTCTAAAGAGATGATAAATGATCCTTTTCCATGCATGTCCTTATTTGTTATCTGCTTATACCCATACTTAGTACATGTGAAACTCTCTCTCCAAGCCTTGGTAGGTCCTCATGTTCAGGGATGCTATCTTTCATTATTCTAGTTTTATGAAGACATTAGTAGATTTTAAGAGTATTAGATTTCCATTTATGTTCTTTGGATTCTTTTGTATTAAGGCCTATATGGAATATTGATTATTATTGGCTAAGTCCATATTTGCACTCTTTAGATGTTTTAAACATGTGAGACAATTTTTTTGAACATCGTATGTCTATATGAATGTTAAATATGAAGTCTAAGTATACTTCAAGTAGAATGTAAAAGTTTTAATTCTTCCACAATTTTTCATGATCACATGTTATGGCGAATGCGAAGGGCTTGTCTGAGTCCTCTGAGAGGACGACGACGCCAGTCTCATCCGGGGTGTGCACTCCGGGTGTGACAGGAAATAACCCTCAAAATGAAATAGTATGAACTAGAGACTCAAATGGGTTTGATGATATAATAACTTGTTTAAAATTATGAAGAATATCTTTAGAAGTCAGTTTTAAAGAGTTTTGAAGTTGAACGTCAAGGGACGACAAACCCCTTCGGAAACTAGTCTTGTGTGTGACTAGTGTTTCCTTGTTTGTTGTATGTTTTTTTATGTGTTGTTTGGAGTCTATGATCTTTTGGGATGACCCTAACAGCTATAGGGTCATGTTTAGGGTCAATACGTCCGGGCATGACTCCCCAAGGACCGAAAAAAGTTTCCATGAGGAGGACCCAAGCCGTGGCAAAAGTACTGCCAGGCAACGTGTGGGCAGAACCTTGTGGGAGTGTCTCCGCATCACTGATTTGCTCTAGCCATCAGCCAAAAATTAACTTTGTGTCGCGGAGACAAGAGGACCCCACTATCACAAAAAATTAATTTAAAAAATCTTCAGGGAACTCTTCCGCGACGCAGAATTTTTCCCCCACGATAATTCTAAAAGTAAAAGTTAAGTTTGACTTGTTTGAAAAGGTCCAATTAATGTTGGGGTCTTTAGGGTATTTTAGGGGTGTATTATATGTTGATTTAAGGTCATTATAAACCCATTACCTCAATCAAAAACTCCAACTCTCAATTAGAATAAAAAAATATAAGCTCTCCCTTCTCTCTAAATTCTATCTCTAGTTAAATCCTCCATTAATGAACCTTCAAACTCCAAGGATTAGGTCAAATTCTCAGAGTTTTAAACCTAAATTTCATGGGATTTATACTTTTAATGTATGGTGATTTCATCCTTTATTCTTCTCTCATTGAAGGAGTCAATTTCGAAGGGTTTACAAAAGATCTCAAAAACCCTAAAACTTTATTCGAATTCTAAGCATGGGTTCATGCATTAAAAGGTTTAAGTTGAAAATTTATGATGTATACAGTGTTAATTGATGGTTTCATGATAAAAAATTCCATGAACCCATGTATTTCTTGAATTCCTAATTTTTGGCTCTAAAGTGGGTAAACTAATTATGATCTAATTATGTTTAATTCATGTTTACCTTGTTATGGGCTATTGAATTATATGTTTATCATTGTTGGAATTGTCTATAGTTTTCTTTATAGTATTGATATCTATCTTGGGTTTTGTTGAATCATTGATATGGATAAATTGGTGGTCTTAGCCTATTGGCATTGTAATTGGTAAGTTCTCTTGTTTTGTGGAGTTGTTGGAGATTTTGAAGAATGGTGATTGTGACTATTGGAAGGTGATAATTTGACCAAATTACCTTATTTAATGTAGAATTGATATTAAATTGCTATTGATTGGTGTGGTCCACTTATGTGGCGGTGCTTAATTGTTATAAATGTTATGAACATGGCCTTGTTTGCATTACTCCATGCATTATGGTATTATCATGTTATGGTATATGTTAATGTATGTGAAGGTGCTCATGTTATGTCTATATGATCTTGTATGGATGCTATAATGGTATGATTAGAAGTACTTCTTCTCTAATTGTTGATATAAGATGATGAAGGACTAAGAAGACTTTTTATAGAATGATGTTGTATCTTGTGTTGGCAGACTTAGTTGTACCTACTTTGTACTTGATTAGTATTGAATGAGAGTATGAATTAAAGTTTAATAGATGTTGACCTAAAGTAGGTGACCTTCTATGAAATACTAATGTGAAACCTTGAATATGAAAGAAGGTTATGAGTGCAAAACCTTGAATATGAAAATAAGGTTAATAAAGAAGCCTTGAAGTTGTAAACCGAAAAGGTACCCCCTTCTTGAGTGTAATGATGGACTTAAAGGTAGGTTACATGGAACGCCATGAAACCATCTCTAAGAAAATCATACGAGCTATCCTAAATGAACCTTGATCGGCAACCCTTGTGGACCCCTTCTTGGAATTGGTATTAGGAGTTGGTAGGGCTTAGTGATTGTAAATTCTCTAATAAACTTATATGAATGAACTTACTCTATGCTAACCAAGGCAAAGCACCAAGTTAATATGCTTAAGGGAGTAGTTGTAATCGAGTATGATACTAGAATACACAAAAACCTTTTGATATCTTATAAACCATGTGCCAACATGGGATGTGTCCTAGTTCTGCCTTTGGCAATTATAACAACTTCCACAGTGTAGAATTTTGATTACACTGGAATTCATACCTAGCTAGTGTGGTCTATGTCGGTTAATGCCTATTCTCATCATGTAGGATGTACACTTTAGCTATTGGATAGGTTCTAGAACGTGTAGGTAGTGGAATGGACGCTATCTACACATGACACGAGTACACTTTGAAAATGCTAGAGTGAGTTCCCTAGGTCTTCTAAAACGATTATGTGAAGTCCCCTATTTGTTTAGTTTTCTCCTAAATGGCTTAAATGAATAATGTTTACTTAGTAAAAGTGTATTGATTTATAGAGGTTTTACCTAGGATTTCTTGAGGAGCATTTAGGTGTATATTTAAGAGGTTGTATGGGTGATCTTTTCATATCTTACCTAGGTGAATCTTGTGATAACCTTAGGTAGAGGGTCAAAATGGATAAATGGGTTAGTTAATGACTGTGGTCTTACCTTATATGTGAATATTGACTTGATGCTGTTTCTTATACTTGTCTTATGTGATTTTTATCAAGATAGAATGAAAAGCATATTTCAATAAACTGTCCCTTTTGTATGGTTTTATTGCATGTTCACCATACTTAGTGCATTAATTGTGCTAATTCCACATGTTTCTATATGTTTACAATTGTAGGAGGTGGCAAGTGAGGATTCTTAGAGATAAAAGCTTAGGATGTAGATTTCTCTAAAGATTGGTATGTTCTGATATGTTCGAGGACATGGACTATATTTCTAGTTTCTTTTCATTAAAGACTTTGTAATATACTATAAGTGTCTTTAGAATTGATGTAAGGGTCGTGACCCTAATTTGATATTCTTAATGCTTGAGTCTATAGCGGAACATGATGATACTTAGTTTTCTTATGTTCTATAAAAGAGTTTTATCATCGACTTTATTTGTGAAAAGTTTTTAAATTCCACAATACTTTACATACTTATGTAATTAATGAATGCCAAGAGGCTTGTATAAGACTTCCGAGAGGTTGAGTACACCATGTCGCGACTTGGGGGTACTCCCTGATCGTAACAAACTTGGTATCAGAGCATAAGGTTATGAAGAAGTCTTTAAGGTTCGAAAATCTCATGATGCCAAATCTGGTAGAGTCTTGTTCATCTGTGTGAGTCGCGATACATCTATGAGCAAGATGCTATAAGACGATAGAAGTTCCACTTTCTTCATTACTCGTGTGTTATTCCATAGATTTGAATTATAAAAGTGTCTTTTCCTGATCTCTTCTCTTGCATTTATAGTGTATTAATACAAGAAGGAAACCTGCAAGAAGATTGGAGGAAGGAGTAGTGAATGAGGTAGTTCTTCTCAAAGGAGAACAAGTTCGCCAAAGGGGTCAAGTCCCTTAAGGTGAACAAGTCTCTATATCTAATCAAGGGAATGAGGTTTTGCTGGTTCCCCCGAACCTGACTAATGAGGAGGTTAGAGGATCTCTTGTTGCCCTAGCCCGAGCCATGATTGCTTAAGAAAATAGAGACGTGAGTCCTTGGGTGAATGCTCTTGAGAGTACCATGACCTGTATGTTGAGGTACTTTCTAAGGATGAATCCTCCTACCTTTCTTGGGTCTAAGGTGGGAGAGGATCCCCCAGAGTTTGTAGATAGGGTTTATAAGGTGTTGAGTGCTATAGGGGTGACTTCTAAGGAGAAGGCGGAGTAGGTTTCATACCAATTGAGGGAGGTTGCTCAAGTGTGGTACACACAAAGGAAAGACTATTAGACGGTTGAACTGGGACCCATAGAATGCAAATATCTTAAGGAAACATTTTTAGGAAAGACATTCCCCGTGAGAAGAGAGAAGTCAAGTTTGAGGAGTTTATAAACCTTATGAAAGGTAACATTAGTGTGGAGGAGTATTCCTTGAAATTTACCCTATGGTTTAAGCATTCTCCATCTTTGGTGTCTAATCCTAGGGATGAGATGAGTAGGTTTGTGACTGTTGTTTCCATCCTTGTGAATTAAGAGTGTCATACGACCATGCTCCATAATGACATGACTTTATCTAGGCTTATTGTGTTTGCTCAATCCATTGAGGAGTCTAAGCTTGAAAGAAAGGGTAGAGGTTTTAACAGAGCAAGAACTGATGAGAAAAATCAACCTAGGTTTAACAACAGGGCACCAAACCAAGATGTCCCTAATGCTCTTAAGGTTAACCATGAGAGGGGTGGTGGTTCTCAAAATTTTAAGCCTACTTTCTCTACTTTTTGAAAGAAGCATTTTGGGAAGTGTCTAGCCAGTACTAGTGAGTGCTATAGGTATGAAAAGAATTATCACAAGGTGAGAGATTGTCCTACTTTTGATACTAGAGGAAGAGATGTAAAGCGAGCTCCTTATAATGGTCCGGATGTGGGTGAACAAAAGAAGACTCGCTTCTATGCTCTCCAAGCTAAAAAATAAGCGAATCCGGGTGAAGGTGTCGGTAAGTTTAGTTATTCCTTTATGTTATTCATGATAGAGTTGAAGAGTTTATTTTAAGTGGGGGAGAGTATGTTCAATAGTTCGGTTGATGGTTTTTTTGTCTTCTATACTTTTCAAGCTTGATATTTAGAATTCCTTAGTAGAATGATGTATGTTTGGAAGTTCTTGTTAAAATGAGTTTAATGAATTGGTCTCTAATGACGATGCACATTTTTAGTAAATTGCCTAAATGTTGCATGAGTAGACTTATGAGCATGTTTAAAAGTGACCTTTGAAAATGTTTTATAATTTTGTTTTTATAAGAAATTTGCATGATGTGTTTATAAATGTTGTGATAAGCATAACGGTATGTGGAGAAGGAAATTCCTCCAATGAGAAATGAGAAATGAGAAATGTGGAGTCTTATTGCATGATGAGTAGATGTCATTCGTACTTTCTTGTTGTGTTTTGAGTTTCTTTTATGTGGAGTTGATTTTAATTGTATTTTTGTATTGACGTGGTATGGTTGTGAGATTCTAGTCTTGAGTTCAGAAACTTGAGGGGGTTTAAAGTGTTTTAGTATCATTCGAGGACGAATGTTTTCCAAGTGGGGGAGATTGTTGTAACCCTCAAAATGAAATAGGATGAAGTAGAGACTCACATGGGTTTTATGATCTAATAACTTGTTAAAATGATGAAGAATATCTTTATAAGTCAGTTTTAAAGAGTTCTGAAGTTGAACGTCAAGGGACGACCAAGACATTCGAAAACTAGTCTTGTGTGTGACTAGTGTGTCCTTGTTTGTTGTATGTGTTTTTATTTGTTGTTTGGAGTCTTAAATAAGTGGGATGACCTTAAGTCCGAGAGGGGCATATTAAGGGTCAAAACGTCTGGTCACGACTCCCGAAGGACCGACCAAAGGGTCCTTGAGGAGGACCCAAGCAAAAGTACTGCCAAGGCAGCGTTCGGGCAGAACCTTGTGGTAGTGTCTCCTTGTCGCGGACTTTCACCATCCATGAGACAAAAATTTTCTATACATCGCAGAGACATAGAAGACCCTACTTTAGAAAAATTATTTTAAAAAATCTTCAGGTAACACATCCGCGACGCGGACTTGTTCCCCCATGATAATTCCAATAATAAAAGTTAAGTTTAACTAGTTTAAAAAGGTCCAATTAATGTAGGGGTGTTTCAGGTGTTTCAGGTGTTTTGGGGGTGTATTATATTTGAATTTAAGGACATTATAAACCCATTACCCCAATAAAAAAAAACCAACCCTCAATAAGAATAAAAAACTATAAGCTCTCCCTTCTCTCTAGTTAAATCCTCCATATATTAACTTTCAAGATCCAAGGAAGAAGGTCAAATTTTCGAAGTTTTCAACCTAAATTTCGTGGGATTCCTACTAACAAGGTATGGTGATTTCATCATTATTGTTCTCTCATTCAGGGAGCCAATTTCAATGTCTTTTCAAAAGATCTCAAAAACCCTTAAACTCTATTTCAAATTCTAAGCATGGGTTCTTGCATGAAAATGTGTAATTTGAGTATTTATGAAGTATTCAATGTTAATTTATGGTTTTAAGATAAAAAAATTCCATGAATCCATGTATTCCTTGATTTCTAATGTTCAGCTCTAAAGTGTGTAGATTAATTATGAACTAATTATGTTGAATTCATGTTGAGATTGTTATGGGCTATTGAATTATATGTTGATCACTATTGGAATTGGTCATAGTTTTTGTTATAATATTGATATCTATATTGGTTTCTTTTGAATCATTGATATGTATAAATTGGTGGTCTTAGCCTACTGCGCATTGTAATTTGTAAGTTCTCTTATTGTGTGGAGTTATTTAATGTAGAATTGATATTGATTGGTATGGTCCACTTATGATGGTGGTGCTTAATTGATATAAATGTTATGAACAAGCGTTGTCGGCATTACTATGTGAATTAGGGTATTATCATGTTATGGTATATGTGAATGTATAAGGTGAAGGTGCTCATGTAATGTATATATGATCTTGTATGGGTGAAATAATTGTATGAGCGAAAGAACTTCTTCTTTAATTTTTGATATATGATGATGAAGGGCGAAGACGAATCTTTATAGAATGATGTTTTATCTTGTGTTGGTAGAGTTAGTTGTCCCTACTTGGTACTTGATTTGTATTGAATGAGAGTATGAATGAAAGTCTAGGATCAGTGGACCTAAAGTAGGTACCCTTTTATGAAAGACTAATGTGAAACCTTGAATATGAAAAGAAGGTTATGAATGCGAAACCTTGAATATGAAAAGAATGTTAATAAAGAAGCCTTGAAGTGGTAGACCATAATTGTACCCCTTTTTTGAGTTGATGATGGACTTAGAGGTAGGTTGCCTGGAACGGCATGTAACATCTCTAAGAAAGTCATAACATCTATCCTAAATGAACCTTGATCGGTAGCCCTTGTGGACCCCTTCTTGGAAATGGTATTAGGAGTTTGTAGGGCTTAGTGATGGTACCCTCTCTAATACACTTACGTGAATAAACTTACTCTATGTGAAACAAGGAAAAGCACCGAGTGGATATGCTTAATGGACTAGCTCTAATCGAGTATGAGACTAGAGTACAAAGAAACCTTTTGATATCCCGTATGCCATGTGCCGACAATGGATGTGTGCTAGTTCTACCCATGGAAAGTAGAACACAATTCAGGATGTGGGGTATTGATGACACCGGCTTCCACAGCTAGCTAGTGTGGTCTATGTCTGTTAATGCCTATTCTCATCACATGGGTTGTACACTTTAGCTATTGGATAGGTTCTACAACGTGTAGGTAGTGGAATGGTATGCTATCTATATATGGAACAAGTACGCTTTGAAGATGCTAGAGTGAGCTCCATAGGACTACCAAGACCATTATGTGAAGACCCCTATTTGTTTTGTTCTCTCCTAAATGGCTTGAATGAATAATGTTCACTTAGTAAATGTTTACTGAGTTAGAAAGCTTCTTACCTAGTATTGCTTGATGAGCACTTAGGTGTTTATTGAAGAGGTTGTATGGGCGGTTTCTTCATGTCTTGTATAGATGGATCTTGGGATAACCTTAGGTAGAGCGTCGAACTAGATAAATGGGTTACCTAATGATTGTGGTCTTACCTTACATGTGAATATTGACTTGAAGATGTTTCTTATACTTGTCTTATCAGATTTGTTTTATCATAATAGCATGAAAAGCATATTTCAATAAAGTGTCCTTTTTGCATAGTTTTCTTGCATGTTCACCATACTTAGTGAATTTATTGTGCTAATTTCATATGTTTCTGTATGTCTAAAAGTGTAAGAGGTGTCAAGTGATGATTCCTAGAGATTGAAGCTGGGGAAGTAGATTTCTCTCAAGATTGTTATGTCCTTATATGTTCGAGGACATGGACTATGTTTATAGTTTCTTTTCATTAAAGACATTGTATTAGATTATAAGTTTATATTTAAATTGATGTGAGGGCTGTGAACCTAATTTGATATACTTAATGTTCTAGTCTATGATAGCTATGATAAGGCTTAGTTTTCTTAACTTATATTAAAGAGTTTCCTAATTGACTTTATTTGTGAAATGTTTTTAAATTCCGCACTACTTTTCATACTTATGTAATGAATGAATACTAAGAGGCTTGTATAAGACCTCCGTCGCGACTTGGGGTGGTGTTGGGTCTTAACGCCATAAATGGAAGATTGAACTGCCTCAGGGTATTCAAGCTTGTATTTGATGTATGTGATGATTGTGGTTTTATGTAGGTGTCATATATGTTTTAATTGCTTCGTTATAATGCATGCATATATGAGAATTCTGCATTATTGATCACCCTTATCGTAAATGAGGATAATTCAATAATTGTATGCCCTGAATCACCTCTTGTTATATGATCTGTATGATGTACTTGTGATTGTGATTGTGGTGTGTGAATGGGGATCGGATCTCCACGTTCATGAAAACTAACTTGGATCGGATCTCCACGTTCCGGCATAAATATTGTATAAGGTTGCCACTTTTTGGAAAAACTATGGGATCGGTTACTACGTTCCGAAATAAAAATGGGTACAGATATCCACGTTCCATCAAGCTAATAGTTTGGGTTTGGGTTGTATGAGAGGACCATTGAATTGGTTCTTGTGAGAGAACCATTAAATTGTGTTATGTATCTACTTGTGATGATTATGTTCATGCATAATGATGATGGATATTGAAGGACAAATTGTTGCTCTAAAATGATTTAATTGTATATTGTTGAGAATTCTCAAATTGTTCGTTGATGTGATTGATGATTATATTGTATATTTGTGATGTATATGCATGTGATTATAATGTTGTGGTTACTTATATATGTTTCTCTTTGTCGGACAACTACGTTATCTTACTAATACTTTGAGGTTGTGTACTGATACAACACTTGCTATTATTTTGTTGAGTACAAGGTATCTTCTGGTGGCTATTAACAGACCTCGTTTAGAAGATCAGTAACCCTTCCAATTCAAGGGTGAGCTAGTACAGCTTCCTGGTTGCCTTGAGTTCTATTTGTCTAGGTCTACTCTTTTGGGACTCAGACTATTGATTAAGTTCTTGTTTGTTTCGGGGTTATACCCCTTGTTCTTAGATTTATCTTTGGTAGAGTTTTGGTACATTCACTTCTAGGTTCTAGGTATTTAATTCTGCATTTGTTTAGTTAATTAAACATATTTTCGTAACTTTATTTCCCTAGTTTCTATTTAGTTGCTTAGTTTGGGTTGTAGTAGTGGTTCTCCCATCGGATGGTTAGTGTCGGTGTCAGTCATGATTGTTTGCGTCATGAAAAATCTAAACAAGAAGGGATACATCCCCAACTAATGAACTATTCAACTCTCTTAAACAAATGTCTAAGTTCGTAAATGGTGGACATAGACAAAAGAGAATCCTATCGAAGCCCTGAAGAATTGGCTCACCCTTGAATTCGAGCGATGATCAATGATATTCTAAGAGAGGTCTGTCAATAGCCGCTTGAAACCCCTTTTAATCAACCAAAAACTAGAGCAAGTATAGAATGAGCACAACTACCGTGTACTAGAAAGATCATACGGCTATCCCACAGTGTGACATAAACAAGTCAAGCAAAATTATAGTCACATGCATATATATCAACATATACAACATTTTAAACATGACAAATGAACAATACATTTCACATTTATCATCACATCGTTTCTCCTCGGACGGAGCCCAAACACTACCAGCTAGCTTGGCGGTACATGGCAACCTAATCCCATTTTTATGCTTGACCATTGCAACCGATCCCAGTTAGCTTATCGGAACATGGCAATCTGATCCCCAAACACACACCACAATCTCAATCACAAGTATATCATCAAGATCATACATTTACATCATTATTTCATGGTAACATCATTCATCTATGTCATTTACAACAAGTGTGATCAATATTGCAACACTCATACATATACAAGTATCACAATGAAGCAAGAACATGCTTACATCACACAAACATAGAATCACAAACACCACCTACCTCAAAAAAAGTTTGAAACCCTAAGAACCTTGATCCTTCCCTATCTTGAATTTTTCTGCTTGTTCTTGGTCTACAAACAATAACATTAATATGAGAATCAACATGCGATTGCTAATTACGAGAAATTATAACAATTCTATGAACCCTATATAAAACCCATGCCCCCAACTAACCAATTTAGGGTTGTTTCCACCATGGAATCCATAACAATTCACTTCCCATCAATATTAACCCATTCTATTTCTACGTATCGAAATATAATTTTAGGGAATGAAAAGTTTACCTTTAGCCTCAAGAATGGTGGAAAACTAGTACAAATCGCATGGGGATCGTTCCTTAGACCTAAAGGTAGAAAAGTTCATAATGAGGTCGTTTAGGGGTTTATTAACGACTTTAATTCCCGTCCAGCCCTCCACAACGGCACCCATCAGGCCACAACGGTAGTGCCAGGGTAGCAGAATCCCCTGCCAGGGTGGGATTCTCGGTCAAGTGAGCTCCCTCAAGAATTTCCGAAACACTATTTCACAACACAACTGTAACCCACGACGCTCAGAAAAATACCCTTTATGCTATGTTTTATTCTCGGAGATCTACCCACTCCAATAATGTAAAGTCATATGAATTTTTTAATGAGTTATCTAACACCTAATGTAATCAAATTCTTAATTAAGTCAAATGATTGCTACCAGATTTCCCCTACACCTTAAAGACTCCAATTACATATGAATCTAGAAAATGTTTGAAAAACCTAATACTACTAAAAAGTATTTCCGGCCCATATTTACCCCATTGACATTTTCGTAACAACTGGAACAAGTTGTTACAAGTAAGAACTTATCGGAAAAGTTATAACTCATCGAAAAAGTAACAACATAAGTTAGGGATATGATAGTAATTTAATATTCATGTTATTAGCAGTTCTTACTTTTAATATTCAAGTTAGGAGGTCATACTTTTAAGGTACCTAGTTTCAAGGTAGGCGCGTTGCATGTGTGTATCGTATATAAAGTATACAATGTTTTACAATAAAATTAATATTGCTAAATTAGTGTTTCTAGTAAATAATTATATTTAAAAGAACATAACAAATGCTTTTAAATGATTATTATAGATTGTCAAAGAGTAACTTATATTTTGAGATTAAAATAACAGATATCATTGAAACATTTCAAAATACATTTATAGCTAAATATTGGGAGAAAGTGTCACTTTTTTAGAATTATTATTTTTAGGTCACTCAATTTTGTAAGCAAATCTAACCAAGAAAATTAGAAAAATATTAATAAAAAGAGTCACCAATAGCCTTTCCTCTTGAGGTTATGAACATAAACGACGGAGACCATTCAAGTATAATTTTTTGATATTTTATCTTTCGGAAAAGGGCCTAAAATACCCTCTGAGTATTGGAAATGGAACAAAATTACCCTTCATCCACCTATTTTCTCCAAAATACCCTTTCCACCCACCCATTGGCTCCAAAATACCTTTGTAATCCGTTCAAAATTGACCACTTATTTAACAGTTTTAAACTTAAACTATTTAATTATTTTTTAAAGACGTGGAGCTCAACGATTAGTTAAAATTTAACTTATTAGTATAATTTATAAATCAATCCACTACCCACTTATTACTAATTAAATTCCACCAAATTAATAAACCTGTCACATTACTAATGTAACAACAGCAAAACTACTGCCAAGGGTGTTTTAATTTTGAGGCAAAAATATATATATAAGTAAATTATCATACATTCAAGTGTCTAAATAAAATTACCGATAAACTTAAAAGTATGACTATGTTCATCTTAATTGTTCTTTCGTCTCAAATATGTGATGTTACTTAGTTCATCCATAACTTTTTTTAAAATAATATATTAAAGGTTTTAAAACAAATCATAAATATATAAAATTACATTAAAAAAAGTACATGAATTAATTTGGGATGTACTAATTCTTTATATTTAATCATAAATTTTGAATTGAATCTTGGAAGAGATCCTACTGAAAGTGTCTTCCTAAATAAGCGACTCAACCTAAATTTAATTGGGGCTTCAATTCGGACTCGAAATAATTTTGGATGTCATTTTCAGGAATCTATAATTTTGTCATGTTTTAGTAGTGTTTATGGCGATTTTGATATGAAAATTGGTTCATTAATTGGGTGGGGTTTAGTTAGTAATGAGTGGCTCATTAGTTGGTTTATAAATTGTATTAATAAATTATAACCAATAGTTGAGAACCAAGTATTTTAAAAAATGGTTAAACCATCTAAATTTAAAACAGTTAAATAAGTGGTCAATTTTTAACCAAAAGTGGATAACAAGGGTATTTTGGAGCCAATAGGTGGATGAGAAGGGCATTTTTTAGCTAATAGGTGGATGGAGGGTAATTTTGTACCATTTCCAATACTTTGAGGGTATTTTAGGCCTTTTTCCGTTTATCTTTATAAGTATCTATATTTTAAGAAATACAGTTACTCAACTAATATTTAAGTAAGACAATCCTATAGAGGTAACTTTTTTTAAAAAAAGGTACTTTGTTGTTGTAACGAATGACGGTTAAATAGAGGTTAGAGTGTAGATCAAATATTTAGCTTGACCAATATTTGTATATATATATATATATATATATATATATATATATATATATATCGATAATTATTTTTATATATGAACAACATCACCTTTAGTGAAAAATAATTCATTGTTTTTAACTGTCGACATTATCTTTGTAGAATTGTAGTCTTGTCCTTTTTTCTGCCACATACCATATCACATAGTTGTTGTCTTATTAAAGTATCTAGTAGATTATAGATGTTATATCGTGATAAAAAATATTGAACATTTTGATAGAAGAGTATTTTATGATCAATCACTATTTGCTTCTCTACTTTTATATGGCTAGGAGAGAGTGTATCTTATGACATACATTCTCAAATAAAAATGAACACAAAATAACAGAAAATTCATACTTAAAATTTTCATACTCAATATAATATAAAAAAAAATGAAACAGTACGTAGCCAATGAAACATACTCAATATATGTTCATGATATATCCACTCTAGTGTTCCATTTGATTAAATTATCTTGCCAACAGTACATTACTTTATCCTTTCTTTTTAATTATATCTATTAAAACATAATTATAATCATGACTATATAATCCTATTGTAAGTAAAAAGTAAAAATTTATTTTTGAAATAGTGTATTTAACATCAAAACTTAAAATTCAATGGACAACGCTGGTGCCTGTTGTTTTAGTAAATTAGAAGGAAACTCCTTTGTTTGATGGTAAAAGAATAAAAAAATGAAATAACAAAGAAGAAATATCTTACGCAAATCATGTGATTTTTTTTATATTTGTTTATTACTATTGTCTTTCCCACAATATTTCGTCACTGTTATCTTGTGAAAATTGGAAGAAAAATACAATTGTGGATTGATGAATGCTTTTCTACAATTTGTTCACCAACACTTTTTTATGTGGTACCTGGAATTTCGTTGAGTTTTGAACTTGATCTATTGTTGCAAATAACCCTTGAGGATTTTAAGAAGAAGAATTGTATAAAACATTAATAAAAGTCATAGTTAAGAGTGAGAGGAAACCCCTCTATTTAGAGATAATAAATAGTAGTGTAAATAGGTGAGAATTGTTCCTTATTCAAAAAGTTACAACCTTTCGGAAAACACATTACTCCTGGGAATAGTCACAACCTTTTGAAAAAGTCATAACTCGTCAAAAAAGGTCCAACCTTTTAAAAATTTTACAACATGTTGGGAATATCAAAACCCTTTAGAAATATCATAACTCCTAACCTTTTAGAAAAGTCACAACCCTTTGGAATAATCACAACCCTTCGAAAATATCACAACTCATCGAAAATGTCACAACTCGTCAATAAAATCACAACCCTTTGGAAAAGGCACAGCTCTTTGAAAAATCACAATCCTTTAATGTCAAAAGGTATCTACTTTTATTATAATTAGATTAATAAATATAATTAATAGAGTACTTTTAATTGGTGGTATTATAGTAATTCAACATTCAAGCTTGGTGTTCATGCTTTTAAGGTAGTATAGAAATCATATATTTATATAAAAGAGAATCCTAGGCCCGCCTACGTGGCGCCACCACAAGCAAGAATTTCCTTTTAAATTTATTTATTTCCAAAACTAGCCTTCCTTTTGCATGAAAAGATGTGACTTTTATGAAAAATTGTGACTTTAATGAAGCGTTGGGATTTTTATTAAAAGTTGTCACTTTAATGAAGAGTTGCGACTTTTATCAGATGTTGTGACTTTTATGAATAGTTGTGACTTTATGAATAGTTGCGACTTTTATCAAAAGTTGTGCCAAAACTAGCCCTCCTCTTTCACGAAAAGATGTGATTTTTATTAAAAGTTGGGACTTTAATGAAGAGTTGCGACTTTTATCAAAAGTTATTACTTTTCTGAAATATTGCGACTTTAATGAAGAGTTGCGACTTTTATGAAAAGTTTTGACTTTTATGAAAATTTGCGACTTTATGAAAAGTTGTGACTTCTATAAAATGTTGTGAACTTTCCGAAGGGTTGCAACTTTTCCAAATAGTTGTACCCTTTCTGATAAGGCACAATAAACATTTGTTCACACTACCATTTGTTGTCTATAAATAGAGGAATTTTCCCTCATTTTAAAACAATTAAAATTGTGATCTTCTTCTTCTACTTCCGCAAAATTAAATATTCGTGTACTTTGCTAATGTAATTCTTTAAACATTTGGTATTGAAGGGAAATATTTTTTTTAAGGGGACAATGTGAATTCAGTGGACTCGACTTTTTCTTTTCTATCTCATTCTATTTTTACATATCCTGGTGTATTTTTCTTACACTCATTAATTTATGCTTATGATATTAATTGTTGTTTTTGAGTACATGTTTTAAACTCTGTTGTTTATGTTTCTGCAATGTTATTGTCTCCGGTTATATTGAACATATACACATATAGAACATATATTCACTGTGCAAAAAATAATTATGGTACTCAGTTCCAAGAATTCATGTTTTGATATTCTATGTCAAATTCTATAACCTCAAAGTACTATATATAAGCTTACATATTATCTATATTTACATAGATATGAAATTTCTCACTTATCAATTGAAGAAATTCATTATGCAAGTTCAAAAGTTATAATTTCTTTCATATTCAAGCTTAATTTCTTTTTCTTTTTTTGAATATGTCAACAATTTTTTGAATTTTTTCCTAAGACATATAATCACAATTCTATAATCTATGCAACTTAAATGTTTATTTTTATTACGAAATGTCTTTGTATATATTCTTATTTTTTATTTATTTTCCTTTTAATGTTGATTAAAGAACCAATGATTCATTATTTCATGAATAATTCATTCAGTAGAGGTTCTTGAGTTATGTGATAATGACAAATAATTAAATTCATGTTGGAATATTGTAAATAGTTTTTTAAGAACCTATTTTCCCGTTATTTTTAATGCATGTATATTAGTAAAAAAAATATTTGCAAGATATATGCAATCATTATTTATGACCGCGCGAAGCGCGGACAAATTACCTAGTATATAGATAGATAGATAGATACTTTGACTTTTATTTCACGAAAAACTTAAACTTCAAATAAGGAACGGAAATCAAGGCAAAACCGAAAAAACCTCCCCTTTTTGGCTGAATTTTGTTGACAAAACTTGATCCACCTTGTTCACATGCATGAGAATCTCCGTTCTTCACATAATCTTCATCGTTGAAGCTTTCCATGGGTAAAAATAAGTTTAAAATATGTGGGTTGGTTTTAAAATATTATATTTTTGTTTTCAAAGTTTCATCAGCAAGAATGTTTAAAATATGGTTTAACTCTCTTCTCCACATATAGCTGGACAAAAATCTTCGCTAGCATCAAATTTATTTAAAATTGATCTGAAACCGCGTATGAATCTTTATTCAACCTTGTTCAGTTGGATCAATGAACCATGTGTGATACTACATGTTGGGTTCTGAAGGTGATTAGGGTTTCATGCTGAAACTTAGAATTGCAATTCATATGACAATAAATTAGAAAACACATAAAATACACTAAAAGAAACATATATTATATTTTCATATGACAAATTGACCTATATATTTAAAAACTAAGAAAAAACATTAAAACTGTAGGAAAAAAAATCTCCACATAAACAACTCTCTGAGCGACTACATTGTGGATTTTATTGTGTTCTGCTATGAGAATATGAGTGTTCAATTTATAGATCTCAAAACTTTTCCTATAGGAAAAGAATAAATCAAATATGGATGAAAATTTTATTTTCATTTCAAAAAAATTCAAGCATTTATGGTAATACTTGGACTTTTATTTAAAAAAAAATTAAACATCAAATAAGGAAAAAAAATCAAGGCAAAACCCTAACAAAATGACTAATTTAAAAAATATTCCCTTGTTTTCTCTAAGGTTTGTAGTTAAAAATAGTAGGATGATGATATCACATGAGTTTACGGTAATTTTAATACAATTCACTTAAGTGTTGTCTGTGTCTTGGGCGAGTTTGCACCGATATTAATTTTTTTATCCTGTTTGCAGAAAATAAATTCAGACGTGGGAGTTTGGAGCCAGCTCAAGGAATGTACCAGAAGAGGCCATCTACGGACATGACCTACAGACCGCAGGTCCATTCATGTTCTGTAGGTGAAGGACGTAGATTGATGGGCAAAGCTTGAAGAGAAATAGGGGAATTGTTTAATAAGTGGGGAACCACGACCATGATCGATGAACCATAGTTCAGCCTACGGACCGTACTGCAAGTCTGTTAAGCGATTCAGAGAATGTGTTCCATTACCTGATTTAAAGAAAATAAGTATGAGACCACGGAGGTTAATCCATAGACCGTGGAACGAGTCATGGTTCGTCCAGTTGAGTCGTCAAATGCTTCGAAGAGTTGATGATTTTGAAGTTGGAAAAAGTATCTAAGTCCTAGACCACGGAAGAGACCTATGGATTGTAGGTCAGTCTCCTCAATGATAATCTCGTTCAGAAAGATTATTTCCTTATTTAGTTTCCTTTTTTATTTTGAATTTTTTCTATAAATTGGCCATGTAAACCTCGATTTTAGGGGTTAGACATTACTACTTTTGTTCTACTTTTTGTCTTTGGAGATCAACCTCCAACTTTAGAAATTCTTGATTTCTGAAGATTTCTTTAGAATATTTTGACTTTGAAATTCAAGTTGAGATTCTGGGTTTCTTCTATTCATTACATAAGGTTGTCATTTCTTCATCTAAAAATATGAATTATGATCTTGCTACTATGGGTAACTGAATCCACAACTATGGTTGTGAGAACCATGAGATATTAACAAAGTATTATTAGTAACTAAGAAATTCTTGAATAGTATTTTTGTATGCATTGATAATTCTTTCATTTAGAAGTCTTTCTAACAGTGGACAATGGTAGAACTCGCCTTGTTGCTACTTGCCGAACCAAGGAGGTAGTTAACAAGAAAAGAATTTTCAACATAGATTTAGTGTGATACTATCTAATAATCTATTGTCAATTTGTACGAGGGTGAAAACTAAGCCATACTTTGATGTGATGTCTAATATGAGGTAAATGTAAGGGTTAGCAAATTATACACATGTAACCGGACAAAGGTGCTGGGTGAAATTCTCTAGTTTTCGGACCAAGAAATTAAAAATACTTAACTTATCACTTTGCATGTAGTACACTAGGAAAGGATTGCTATTACTAGGATTACTGAGTTATGATCTTATGAGGAACACATATTCCCTAGTTACTCTCTCTCATTGATAACAACAAATTTGAAATCCTGCTTATTTGTTTCTTAATAACAATCAATCATTTATTTCACAACCCCCCCCCCCCACTTTTACTTACTTGTCTCGAAAATAATTTGGCTAAACGAATATAATAGTTATTTAAGTCCAAACAATATTTCTCGTGGGATCGACCTCAATGTACAAGTTGGGTTCTTTATTTGATCAGATCTCTTAAACTTCAGTTAAACAAGAAGTTTGATGATGATGCTTACAACGAGGAGTTTGTTCTCTAGATTGGCATCGGAGTATCCACATAAGCACATGGCAAAGTTGAGAAGTGTTTGCAATAGTTGCATGGGTCAATCGAATTTAGACATAGATGTCATTGGGTTGACAGTCTTCCCTCTATCATTGACCGGAGATGCTACTGTATGGTTTGCTGAGCTACCGTACAATTCAATTTAGACATGGGATAGGTGTTCATGGAAAAGTACTTCACAGTGTCCAAGAAACTGAACCACAAAGATAAACTTAGCAAGCTCATTGAACTACCTGGAGAGTCTGTGTGTAAGTCGTGGGACAAATTCACATCTTTCATAAAAAGTGTCCCAAAGTACCGTATTGATTATGAGTCACTGAAGGAGTATTTCTACAGAGGCCAAGATGATATAGGTAAGGAAATGCTTGACACTATTATAGGAGATCATATGGTGAGAACACTTTTTAGGAGATTGCACAGAAACTCGAGAAGATTTCCCAGAACAATAAATCATGGACTACTCGAAGGTCAGACACTCGGGGAAACACTTTTTCCGTTCAAGCTGCACTTAGTCAATATGCCGATGATATTCATGAGAAGATACTTGGGTTGGTGTTGAAGCATGTGAGCAGAGGTACCAAAAAGATAAATGTGGTGAACTACTTGATAAAGAATCCACCACTGGTTGAAGAATGTTACTATGAAAAGGATACCTATGCGGTGAACTATCAGATAGGAGGTTTTCGATCCAACGCCCAATGTTCCAATACGGATAATTGGCGCAAAAGGTCAAGGAAATCAAGGTTGGAACTATGGAATCAATTATCTACTACATTAAACACATGTCAGCGTCGCACACTTCCTAGCAACATCATAAAAATCCAAAAAATTATGGACATTATATTGTAGTCACTACTCGAGGGGGTAAGTAGACCATTGATTCACCTAGGTCATTCGAGGTTGAAGTTGAGGTTAGTAAAGATTATGATGTGTTCGAGGTTACTGGAAAGTCCAAAATACAATTGAGAAGGAAGTGAACATAACCCAGAAAGTTGTTCCCATGCCTAGGCCTCCACTTCTCATCCCACAGAGGTTAGTGAAGAAGACTAAATAAGGCAAATACCGAAAGTTCATTAGTATGTTGAAGCAGCTTACATAAATGTGCCACTAATAGAAGCTTTAGAGTAGATACTAGGTATGCAAAGTTTATGAAGGACTTGGTAACTAAGAAGTGGGTCATGAGTTTTGAATATAATGATAGGTTGCAACGTTGTAGTGTTCTTGCTACACGGTCCCTCGTGCAGAAGAAGGAGGATCTTGATGCCTTCACTATTCTTTGTACCATCATGTTGTTGAACTTTGTTAAGGCGCTGTATGATTTGGGTGCGCGCATTTATCTTATTCCATTGTCTATTATAGTAAGTTGGGCCTAGGATATCCAACGCTGACTGGGATGCGATTGCTCATGGATGATAGAACTATGAAGAAGCCCACTGGTGTGCTCCATGATGTACTAGTGAATGCTGAATCTTTTATCGTTCCACTGGATTCTGTAATACGCAACTATGAGGTTAGTTTTGAGGTACCCATTATCCTTGGGAGACCATTCATTTCTACTGTGAATGTCTTTGTTGATATGGAGAAAGGACAGATGAACTGTCGCTTTATAATGAATAAGTAACTTTCAATATTTGTAAATCCATGAAGCAAAGTAGTTAGATCAAGTCTTTATCTATGGTGAATCATACTGAATAAAATGGTTCTGAAATGCCTATTGAAGAGAGACTGGGTGTTGATGCATTAGCAGCCATAATGATAAATTTTGATAGTGATGGTATTCAAGACTATGATCAATTTGTCACCGCACTTGATAGGTTCCAATTCCGTTCAAAGCTTAAGAGACTGGACCTAGACATGAAAAATCACAACTCTCCACCCGCAAGGTCGTATATTAAGGAGTCTCCAACATTTTAGCTTAAGACTCTGCCATCACAGTTGATGCATGTATTCTTGTAGAAAAACCGTAATTTACCGGTCATCATTGCGGTAGATTTGAATGGGACACGAGTTGAGGCATTGGTTCCATGTTGAAGAGGTTTAAGTGGGCTATTGGGTTTACTATTGCAGATATTATTAGGATTCCTCACGACATTCGTTCTCATAAAATCCAACTCATGCCGGATCACAAGCCTAGTATTGAGCACAAGAGGAGGGTAAATCAAATTATGCAAGAGGTAGTTAAAAAGGAAATCATCAAGTGGTTAGATGATGGAGTTATTTATCATATTCCAGATTGTACTTGGGTATGTCTTGTTCACTGTGTTCTAAAGAAAGTTGGTATTATTGTGGTACCTAATGAGAGAAACAAACTTGTTCTTATGTGGCCCATGACTTAAAGGAGAGTCTGCATGTACTACCAAAATTAAATCCTTGGACTGAAAAGAACCACTTCCCTATGTCGTTCAATTACCAGGTATTAGACTGACTTGCGGGTAAGGGTTGGTATTGTTTTCTTGATGGTTATAAGATTTATGTATCTCTAGAAAACCAAGAGAAGACCACCTTCACTTGTCCTTAAGGGACTTTCTCCTTCAACGAATGCCATTTGGGTTGTGTGATGCTCCAACGACCTTTAGCGTTGTATGATGTCTATATTTTCTGATATGGTGGAGGACACTATTGATGTATTTATCGATTATTTCTCTGTGGTAGGTGACACTTTTGATTGTTTCTTGAACTACTTGGCTAAAGTACTTAAATGGTGTTAAGAGTGCAATTTTGTGCTAAATTGGGAGAAATGCTATTTCATGGTGAAAGAGGTGATTGTGCTTGGTCAACAGATTTCTGAGAAGGGTATTGAGGTTGATAATGCAAAAGCAGAGTTAATTAAAAAGCTTCCACCACCTATCTCTGTTAAAGGTGTTAGAAGTTTTCTTGGGAAGGTAGGTTTCTATAGGAGGTTCATCAAGGACTTCTCTAAAATTGCACACTAATTGTGCAAATATCTCAAATATGTGTGTAGGTTTGAGTTTGGTGATGCTTGTCTGAGAGCATTGGAGAGTTAAAGAGAAGATATTGAGGCATCGGTGAGAGAAGATTTTTCATCCTATTTACTATGTCAACAAAGCTCTAAATATAGCAGAAAAGAACTATAGAGTGACGGAAGAAGAGCTTCGTATGGTGGTTTTCATTCTAGAAATTTTGATCCTACTTACTTGGTATTATGATCATAGTACATACTGACCATTCTGTATTTAGGCACTTGATTTCTAAAATGTATATAAAATCAAAGTTTATTAGATGGGTATTGTTGCTACAAGAGTTTGATTTTATGGTGAGAATTAGAAAGGGGACAGAAAAACAAGTTGTCGATTACTTGTACAGATTTGAGGAAGAAGCTATGCTCAAGCTTGGTGATATGGCCGAAATTAATGATTCTTTTCCAGATGAATAGATATTGACTTCGTCTCATGATCTTATTCCTTGGTTCGCAGACTTTTCTAACTATTTGGCAAGTGATTTGGTGCCATCAACTTTTCTATTTAACCAAAGAAAGAAGTTTATGCATAGTGTGAAGAAATTCTTTTTGAATGAGCTTTACTTGTATTGTAGTTTTTCCGTAAGGATTATTCCTCGATGTATGCCCAAGGTTGAGATGTTGAGTATACTAGGGGTGTATCACTCATCGCCTATTGTTGGGCATCACACAAGTATTCATACTGCGTAAAAAAAAAATTAGTGTGGGTATTACTGGCCCACCATCCACCAAGATTCTAATGATTTAGCCAAATTGTGTGATCGTTTCCGAAGAGAAAGAGGAATTTCAAAGAGGCAAGAGCTTCCTAAGAATCCAATATTAGTGATTGAGTCGTTTGATGTTTGTGGAATTGATTTTATCGGGCCATATGTGAGTTAACATTGGATAAAGTATTTTCTTGTTGCGGTTGACTATGTGTCAAAGTGGGTGAAACCAATTATGCTTCTCAACAATGAAGGTAAAATTATCACCACATTCTTGAAAAAGAATATGTTATCCGAATTTTATACACCTAGGTGATTATCAGCGATGGAGGTTCCCAATTTTGTAATAAGTTGTTCAAAGTGTTACTTGAGAAATATGGCATCGCCACAATGTAGCCACTCTTTATCGTCTGCCGTGTAATAAGCAAGTTGAAATGTCCAACAGAGAGATCATATAGATTTTGGCAAAGATTGTAAATGCTAATAGAACTTATTTGTTAAAGAAGCTTGATGATGCTTTATGGGCGTATCACACGACATTGAAGACTCCATAGGTATGTCCCCCAACCAACTTGTATATGGGATTTCTTTACATTTGCCGGTAAAACTAGAGCATAAATCTATGTGGGCGCTAAAGAAGCTAAATTTTGATTCTGCGCAACATCAAATAAAATAATGAGAGAGTTGAATGTGCTCGACGAGTTTCGCCTAAAAGCTTATGATAGTTCAACTTTGTACAAGGAAAAGATGAAAAAGTATCATGATAAAGGGATTGAAAAGTGTGAATTTTGTTGGTGATCTTGTGCTTCTATTCAACTCTAGGTTTTGCTTGTTTTCGTGCGACATCAATTCCAAGTGGCCGGACCATTCTTAGTTATGCAAGTGCTCACACGAAGCGGTCAAGCTCAAGAACAAATATGGAACAAGGTTCAAGGTAAACAAGCAAATGATCAAGATCAATATGGGAAAGCAGAGAATGTGCAAGAAGTTGTTGAGGCCTACTATCTTGATGAAGTCTGAGTAATCAATAGGCCTGCGTTGTTCCGCGAAGGTTAATCAAGCGCTTCTTGGGAGTCTACCCATGATGTAATGTCTAGCCAACTATAGGGTTTCCTTTTTGGTTTAGTAGATTCCTTTGTTTATTTGGGTTTCTGTATTTCATTGGATAGGGGATTTAATTTTGCTTTGGTGTTGGCTAGATATATCATATGGTCCGTGCCTAAAAAATTTCCAGAAAATTTAAAAATGAAGGCCTAACGATTGTTACATGTACAGGGTTGAAAAGCAGAATATGTAGAAAATATCTAGTGGAGAGGTCTACGGAGACCATCAACGGTCCGTAGGTCAACCTACAGACCGTGAATGGTATCCGTAGACCCCAAGTAAGATCCCTAGCTTTTTTAGAGATAAAGTGACCTATGGTGTCACAACCAGGTGAACCCCCTAGAAGTAACACGGCGTACTTGACCTCTCATAGGTCTTATACAAGCCCATAGTTATCATTCATCGCATTGGCATAGTAAATTTAGCGGAAAATTTAAAACTTTTCATAGCATATCATATGCTAGAAACTCCATCTAATATATTTATAAAACATAAGCCATAATACATTTATAGACCTTAAGTCTCTTTGCCATCTTAGACTCAATAACTTTAGAGTACATTAGGGACATGACCCATAAGACACATTTCATAACTATACAATATTTAAGGACTTTACATTAAAGACGTAAGTAGGACATCCTTGAACTTTAAGGATTCCTTTCATTGAGCTTGGGAATCATCTATCAAGCTCTTCACCATTCAAGGCATCCTTTAAGCATACATTACCTATACTTTGTGTAAAAAGTAGAGAAGAATGGGATTAGCACAAGAATGTACTAAGTATGGCAATCATGCAAAAATATGCATTCAAAAGGGACATTTTCTTTAAAATCATACTTCATGCCATTTTGAGTAGATCTTCATAAAACCTTTAAGCAATAGCATATATATCATTTTCATACTTCATAGAAACACAATCAAAGGCCAAACATCATAGAAAAGCACTTATAGAATTTAAGTCCAAATTGAGGTCACTTTACAGTGAAGTCAATTCTCTTAACAGTGAACTCCTCCTTTATATTAATTAATCCTTCCAAGAAATCCTTTAGTGATACTTGGTGCAATGCATCACCTTAAAACCACAAGGAAGCATACATATCATCTACACAAGACAACACATACCATCATAAAAGTATAGTACAATATAAACATAGTTAAGTCAAGACTATAAGGACATTGCAGTGAACTCCTAGTTATTATGCACATATACTTATTTTACTTCACATAGAAACTTATAAAACCTAACTCATGCCCCCAATCTAAGTCTACTAGTGCAATGTACATGTAAGGCCCCATAACCTCACACATACTTAGTAAACCTATCATGAGACCACAAGCCTTTACATCCAAATCATATATCAACATAGTAAGAGAAGACAACTTCATTATGTCAAGTAAGATCTTCACCATATAGTTAACAAGATCAACATCATGCATAAAGACTCATATCATGCATATCCTCACAACAAGTAGACAAATACTATAATGTCATACATAAAGGACATATACTTAGTTACATGCATTAGAACACCTTCCTAGAACTTCCTAAGGAGCTACTTGTGCAATGTCTAGATGGGTTCATTACTTTAACCTATCCTAAGTAACCTCCCTTAAGGAATTATAGTTAGGGTCCTAGTCATTTACTTCCATTGTCCATTTTACTTTAGGGAAACCATAGCCTTAACCGACACTAAGACCATGGGTGCTAAACATGGAATTTGGTGTTGTAGAGCCTTACACCAATGGAAGGTGTTCCTACCTAGCCAAGGTAGAACATTAACATACATCCTAGCATCCCAAGTGAATTCACTTTGCTAGATCTTATGTGGCAAGCATAGTTTATGGAACTTGGGGCAATCATGGAAATATCAACTCTACAACCTTTGTTGGGTCATGAGGCTATTCATCCCGTGAGGACCGTAGTGAACCCTACCTCCCCTATTTGGGAAAGTGTCACTCCCTCACATGAGGACCATAGTGAACCCTACCTTCCCTATTTAGGAAGTGTCACCCCCTCATCTACAAGTTCACTCGGTGCTAAGCTAAGTTCCTTTTATTGAAAAAGCCTTTATTTTCATTTTCTTTATAAAACATAGGTTTAAGAGAGTCATTCCCTCATATGCTTAACTTATTGGTCATAGATGAATGTTCATCAACCTAATTAATGTGATAAACCCTTTAATATGGACATAGCATATGTATTAGCACTATCTAGTCAACGATACACTTAAGAACACCATTCAAGGCTCTTCTATTGACTAGATCATCATTCATGTGTGTGAGTGTATACATAGATGTGAGAAAACCTTTCACATAACCCATAATGGCACACATGTTCATATATCAATGCATGAGTCTATAGGCACAACGATATGAGCAATCCTTTCATATAAACCCACTAAGACACTATGCACATTCATACTTCATCATTTCATATACATAGAGACCAACCCTAGGAAGTATCCTATCAAGGTACACATGTGCAATGCATAGACAAGGTCCCATACTCTTGCCCATACTAGTACACCTATCAAGTCATCCTAGTAAGGGAATACAAATCATAATTTCCTAAACATCACCTTAGTATGCATAGTAGTAGACACTAGTGAATATGAGAACTACCTTTCATTTAGACACAATATACTACTTGTATCATGCATGTAAGTGAGAGTGTGTGTACATTGGTCAACATGATCACATCATGGCTATAAAAACACATTGAGCCAGCCACCCTCTTAGATCATAATACTCTTTCAAGAATAGACAACACAACACATAATAGCATAGGAGACAAGTCAACTTCATTTAACACTTAAGACTCCTAACTTGTACTATCCATGTATTCACATAGGGTACATAGTTAAGGGATTATTAACAATTTTAACACATCAATGGCAGAACCTATACTTTACCCTAACATGGATATACACATGTTCAAACAATAGCGGCACAACCTAATTCACAACTAGAATAGAAAAGTAGGCATAAACTTCTCATAGTATCATCTTAAGCACATGTTCATAAGTTCATAAATTTGCCTTCAAGGCCATGGTCAACACATATATAATGACAATAAAGTAAACACCGCCACCATAAGTGGACCATACCACATAATGCCATAAAAGGCTTCATCAACATTTCTATAAAGAATAGAGAAGTAGAAGAGTAGAGGAAATAGGCATTCTTACCAACTCCTCAACTTTGATCCTCATTGATCAATACACCTTGTTTATCAATAATTCATATATATATATGGCAGTATCTAAATGTACTATAAACATATAGGAAACCATGTACAAGTCGCTACAAGATTTTACTATAGCATAATACAACACATCACATACTAGGAAAGTAGAAGATAATAGATCATTGGCCAATTTCATTTATATGGGTTATAGATCATATTTAATGAATCTTATCACTCTAAGGCAGTAGCTAATGAAATCATAGTCTAGATGAGACACTACTACAATTTGCCATTAAGGTCGATACAAGCATGCTTCATATGAGGAGTTCATGGAAGGTAAGTTTACATAGGTTAATACTATTTAACCTATAGTGATTTGACCCATATTGTATCAAGTACATATAATTCATACTCATATGTCATTATAAGCAGCAGCTATATACATTAACCATGATCAATTCCTATAGTAACTAACCTAACGTCAAGATCACAAGTTACAACTCCATAGACAAGAAGAACCTAGATTAATTCAAACCAAGCCTTCTCTACTTTGTTCATACAAGATTTATATCCAAAATTCAACCATGGTATTATCCTAAAACAGTAGCTACAAGAACTACAACTTAATCAAAGTTCTCTTTAGATCATAAGGAAGCCAATGTTACAGTGAACTATAGAAACTAGGCTAAACATGTTCAAATCTTCATACATTGATCCTAATGGATCCTTCAACATCAATTCAACATAAATTCATGTAAATAACAACATATACAATCGTCTCAACGTAATAGAATCATAATTCCATCACTAGCAATTCAATATCTCAAAGCACATGCAAGGCTAAATCATTTTGGTGAAGAAGCATGGGTTCATCATGCACTTGGAGTAAATTCACGTTAAAACCACTGTATTCACTTCAATTAATCATGATTGAATCGTTCAAAACCTTTTTAGAAGGAACCCATGGCTAGATTGAAGAAGAAGGACTTTGATCATATATTTTTTCTTTGAAATATTTGAGAATGGCTATCTAGATGAAAAGATAAGTAGAGATGAAGATCACCATACCTTTATCCACATGAAAACCTCTTAAACTTGATGATTCATCCATGGAAAACCAAGGTTGAATCTGTTCTTGAGCTTCACCAACAATGGTGGTTTCTAGAGAGAGTATTTTGGGAGGGAAAGGTTTAAAATATGAGGGTTGATTTTAGAATGGGTTGATCACGTTTTTGATGACTTATATACACCCAAAATTACTTAAATAAAACCATAATAATCAATTTAGGACGTGGGGTGAATTTCCCATTCACCCCTTTAATTTACAGCACGTACGCTGCCAATTGCAGGCACCCACGTCAATGGCAATGACGGGGCGTCAAGGCCAAGACGGGCCATGCCTGACGTCCGTCGTTGGGTACTTAGCCAAATTCTTGGCTTAAGACCTGCCCAAGGCTTGTGCCCCTCGATGAGACCTGCTCGACTGTCCGTTGGTGGACCAACGATCCGTCATTGTGTCCGTCAATGGACACTGCCCAGGCAGTGTCTTAGGCAGCTTTTGGATCCTTCTTTTGGGGCCTCTTATGGGGATCTTTAGAAGTCGTACCCAGACGTTTCTGACGCTATTACGAACCTTAAAATGTTATAGACCTTCCACATAAATTTGATCCAAAACAAACACCTACAAGACGTTCAAACAGGCAAAGCCCCACCATGACACACGATGAACGTCTTAAGGGCTATCTTTTGAACGCCTTGGACGTTCTTGGTCGTTTGACCTCCAAACTTCTAAAAACTTCATATAAAAACATTAAACATCACTATAAACCAATTAAAGACTTATTAAGCTCATGAAACACAGTATATAAACACACATGGACACATGAGGCACAAAGGCGACTAGTCGTCGAACGTTTTGGTCGTCCCTTGACGTTCGACTTCCAAATCACTTCTAACTTCGCAAACTGCCTCTAAACCATATAATAAGGCCTTTTAGGACCTTATAACCTTAAGAAGAATATTATAGGCTCTAGACACCTTATCTCATTTTTGGGGTCTTACAATATCCCCCACTTGGGAACATTCGTCCACGAATGACACTTAGAACACTTCAATCACAACAAGGACTTCAATGAACATAGAGCAGTTCATCATATTCAGAACATCATAACAAATAAGCTAATGTACCAACTTAAAAAGGAACACAACTTCACAACATTTAGCACTCAACGCACACAAGCAAGTAAAATTTCAATTCATTCACTCTTAATGCATTAGTCAAAGAGGCTCTTATTATGTTCATAGGAGGAACATACTTCTCCTAATCATAACATGGTTATTCCACCTTAATTATTTAAGATATAATCTTGCAAGCCCACATATAGGCAGATTTTAACAATACTCAAAACAAGAAGCACTCATACTTCAATGCACATAGACTTGAGTTAATTGCATCAAAAAATCTTCATTAGTTAGACCTAGTGCCATGATGGTCCTACTCAACCATATCATGCTTAGTGGTGTCCATGGAGGAATGTTCTTATCCTCAACATACTTACATGTATCATGAGTTCACACCTTAGCAAGGTACAAGGTCAATTCTTCTAAAAAAAGAAATTCTCAACTTTTGAAACCAAGACATGAGCATGTATTCTTCCTAGTGAAATCTAAAGGGTAGATCACACCAAATACATCACAACAATTAGGAAGCCATTTCACAAAGTTTCATTTTCTAACATAGTACTCACCCTTACAGTAAGCCTCATTTTAGAAAAATAACACAATTTATAGGCACACACATGAACACTTAGTTAAACATGCTTTCATTTTCAAGAATGAGCCTACAATTATGCATTCCAAATCATAAAGTCACATAGTTTTCAAGAGAGTCAACATATTTTATTATAAAAGACACTCAATTTCCATTCTAAGGCTAAACAATTTACCTCAAAAGTGACTATTACAAAGTTCCTTGTCCTATCTCATGAAGTCAAATGCACAACTAGCATATCAGGATGTAATTCCACAAGAGAAAACATGGATTTTTTATCGAAAAAATTTCTTTCATACACTTTGGAACATTCATAATATCTTCATGGTAATGTCAATCAATACCTACCAAACATATAAGATCATGAAATTCATACTTTATGCAAAACTCTTATTCATGAACAAGCTTATTAAGAATTTCATTATTTTCAAGTTCAAGTAAGAATAGAAGGACAAGGCAGAAAATATCTACTACCTTACTATTTCATCACCATCCCCCACTTAGGGTAAACCCAATTTAAGAGCAACTTAACCCAACTTAAAAGGATCTTAACTTAACAGCCTTCATTTTCATTACTTAAAAGTGAATACAACTTTAGAAGGATTTACAGTAAGTTAACATAGGAACACCAAGGTACTCTAGGCTTTATCTCCTAGGCAATTTATCCACAATTATCAAGTTAGGTCATCTCATTTAAGCGCATAAGGTGTTCATACAATACAATAGACACCAAGGTCATACATCATTAGGGGAATACAACAAGGGGACTTAGTCATAAGAACTCTTTCTTTTCTTTCAACATTAAAGTAAGGTAACTTCTAAGTCAATCAAACCCACATCATCACCCTACAAAGATAAGAATACTACCCTCAATTCTAGGGGAAACATCAATTCCACAACATTAAGGGACTCACTACACAATAAGAAGTTAGAAACCATGCTATGACTCAACATGCCATAAGACTCTCATTCTTCATTCCAAATAGCAAATCTCCTTTTTACATTTATTATCATGTTCATATACATCGATTCTATACAAATTTCAACAACATTCAATTAAAGGACAACTTAGTCTGTTCTCTAAAAATGTTACAGTAAGTTGCCTAGCTTTACAGTGAGCATGCTTCCAAATATCCAAAAATGCAACATTTAGACAATTGAGGGGACAAGCATGGCAATATAAGATACAAAGTTTTACCAACTCATCCTTCATAATCATGCATACCATCTTTACAACTAGGATCAAGTCTCTACAAGGAACTCCAATTTACACTAGCAACTTATCAAGTATCTCTTATATACAAAAGGAGACAATGCACACTTTTAATCACATACATATTCTTAGTGTAGCATACTTCCATAGGTAACCACTACACAACTCAAGTTCAAATAATAGTATTAGGCTAACAACATATAATGACATATAGTAATACAACACTCCAAAAGAACTCACTTTAACCATAACAACTTGTAACATGCTTTAACTATATCATGACATTCATTTCTCAATATAACATGTTATTTCACATAAATTTCATATCTAGCCATAATTGGCATCACATCATCAAATAAGTCAAATGTCACCTTCACACATCATCATTCAAACCATAAAACAAAGGTAAGCATTTAAACTCACCTTTTCTCCCTCAAGCATAGAGAATAATCTCATCCAAGCAATCACATCTAAAAGGCCGCCGGACAAGAAAACGTAAGAGACAGATCTTATAGAGTTAAGTTCTATGGCACGATATGATAATGATGAAGAAGGGAAAATCTATCGTCCTATAGCCTCTCATACCATTTGATGTGTCGCGACTCATGAACAATGATACAAGACTCTACTAGACATGGCAATATGAGACTTCTTGGAACCTAATATCACTTTATAAACCTCGCGCTCTGATACCACTTTTTTCACAACCGGGGGAACCCCTAGAAGTAACATGGCGTACTTGACCTCTTAGAGGTCTTATACAAGCCCAAAGTTATCATTCATCACATTGGCATAGTAAATTTAGCGGAAAATTTAAAACTTTTCATAGCACATCATATGCTAGAAACTCCATCTCATATATGTATAAAACATAAGCCCTAATACATTTATATACCTTAAGTCTCTTTTCCATCTTAGACTCAATAATTTTAGAGTACATTAGGGACATGACCCATAAGACACATTTCATAACTATACAATATTTGAGGACTTTACATTAAAGACGTAAGTAGGACATCCTTGAACTTTAAGTATTCCTTTCATTGAGCTTGGGAATCATCTATCAAGCTCTTCACCATTCAAGACATCCTTTATGCATCCATTACCTACACTTTGTGTAAAAAGTAGAGAAGAATGGGATTAGCACAAGAATGTACTAAGTATGGCAATCATGCAAAAATATGCATTCAAAAGGTACATTTTCTTTAAAATCATACTTCATGACATTTTGAGTAAATATTCATAAAACCTTTAAGCAATAGCATTTATATCATTTTCATACTTCATAGAAACACAATCAAAGGCCAAACATCATAGAAAAGCACTTATAGAATTTAAGTCCAAATTGAGGTCACTTTAGAGTGAACTCAATTCTCTTAACAGTGAACTCCTCCTTTATATTCATTAATCCTTCCAAGAAATCCTTTAGTGATACTTCGTGCAATGCATCACCTTAAAACCACAAGGAAGCATACATATCATCTACACAAGACAACACATACCATCATAAAATTATAGTACAATATAAACATATTTAAGTCAAGACTATAAGGACATTACAGTGAACTCCTAGTCATTATGCACATATACTTATTTTACTTCACATAGAAACTTATAAAACCTAACTCATTCCCCCAATATAAGTCTACTAGTTCAATGTACATGTAAGGCCCCATAACCTCACACATACTTAGTAAACCTATCATTGAGACCACAAGCCTTTACATCCAAATCATATATCAACATAGTAAGAGAAGACAACTTCATTTATGTCAAGTAAGATCTTCACCATATAGTTAACAAGATCAACATCATGCATAAAGACTCATATCATGCACATCCTTATAACAAGTAGACAAATACAATAATGTCATACATAAAGGACATATACTTAGTTACATGCATTAGAACACCTTCCTAGAACTTCCTAAGGAGCTACTTGTGCAATGTCTAGATGGGTTCATTACTTCCACCTATCCTAAGTAACCTCCCTTAAGTCATTATAGTTAGGGTCCTAGTCATTTACTTCCATTGTCCATTTTACTTTAGGGAAACCATAGCCTTAACCGACACTAAGACCATGGGTGCTAAACATGGAATTTGGTGTTGTAGAGCCTTACACCAATGGAAGGTGTTCCTACCTAGCCAAGGTAGAACATTAACATACATCCTAGCATCCCAAGTGAATTCACTTTACTAGATCCTATGTGGCAAGCATAGTTTACGGAACTTGGGGCAATCATGGAAATATCAACTCTACAACATTTGTTGGGTCATGAGGCTATCCATCCCGTGAGGACCGTAGTGAACCCTACCTCCCCTATTTGGGAAAGTGTCACTCCCTCACATGAGGACCATAGTGAACCCTACCTTCCCTATTTGGGAAGTGTCACCCCCTCATCTACAAGTTCACTCGTGCTAAGCTAAGTTTCCTTTATTGAAAAAGCCTTTATTTTCATTTTCTTAATAAAACATAGGTTTAAGAGAGTCATTCCCTCATATACTTAACTTTTAGGTCATATATGAAAGTTCATCAACCTAATTCATGTGAGAAACCCTTTCACATGGACATAGCATATGTATTAGCACTATCTAGTCAAGGATACACTTAAGAACACCTTTCAAGGCTCTTCTATTGACTAGATCATCATTCATGTGTGTGAGTGTATACATAGATGTGAGAAAACCTTTCACATAACCCATAATGGCACACATGTTCATATATCAATGCATGAGTCTATAGGCACAACTATATGAGCAGTCCTTTCATATAAACCCACTAAGACACTATGCACATTCATACTTCATCATTTCATATACATAGAGACAAACCCTAGGAACTATCCTATCAAGGTACATATTGTGCAATGCATAGACAAGGTCCCATACTCTTGCCCATACAAGTACTCCTATCAAGTCATCCTAGTAAGGGAATACAAATCATACTTTCCTAAATATCACCTTAGTATGCATAGTAGTAGACACTAATGAATATGAGAACTACCTTTCATTTAGACACAATGACCTATACTACTTGTATCATGCATGTAAGTGAGAGTGTGTGTACATTGGTCAACATGATCACATCATGTCTATCAAAACACATTGAGGAAGCCACCCTCTTAGACCATAACACTCTTTCAACAATAGACAACACAACACATAATAGCATAGGAGACAAGTCAACTTCATTTAACACTTAAGACTCCTAACTTCTACTATCCATGTATTCACATAGGGTACATAGGTAAGGGATTATTAACCATTTTAACACATCAATGGCAGCACCTATACTTTACCCTAACATGGATATACACATGTTCAAACAATAGCCACACAACCTAATTACAACTAGAATGGAAGAGTAGGCATAAACTTCTCATAGTATCATCTTAAGCACATGTTCATAAGTTCATCAATTTGCCTTCAAGTCCATTATCAACACATATATAATCACAATAAAGTAAACACCGCCACCATAAGTGGACCATACCACACAATGCCATACAAGGCTTCATCAACATTTCTATAAAGAATAGTGAAGTAGAAGAGTAGAGGAAATAGGCATTCTTACCAACTCCTCAACCTTGGATCCTCATTGATCAATACACCTTGTTTATCAATAATTCTTATATATATGACAGTACCTAAATGTACTTTAAACATATAAGAAACCATGTACAAGTCGCTACAAGATTATACTATAACATAATACAACACATTACATACTAGGAAAGTAGAAGAACATAGATCATTGGCCAATTACATTTATATGGGTTATAGATCATATTTCATGAATCATATCACTCTAAGGCAGTAGCTAATAAAATCATAGTCTAGATGAGACACTACTACAATTTGCCATTAAGGTCGATACAAGCATACTTCATATAAGGAGTTCATGGAAGGTAAGTTTACATAGGTTAATCCTATTCAACCTATCGTAATTTGACCCATATTGTATCAAGTACATATAATTCATCCTCATATTTCATTATAGATAGCAGCTATATACATTAACCATGATCAATTCCTATAGCAACTATACTAACGTCAAGATCACAAGTTACTACTCCATAGACAAGAAGAACCTAGATTAATTCAAACCAAGCCTTCTCTACATTGTTGATACAAGATTTATATCCACAATTCAACCATAGTACTATCCTAAAACAGTAGCTACAAGAACCACAACTTAATCAAAATTCACTTTAGATCATAAGGAAGCCGATGTTACAGTGAACTATAGAAACTAGGCTAAACATGCTCAAATCTTCATACATTGATCCTCATGGATCCTTCAACATCAATTCAACATAATTTCATGTAAATAACAGCACATACGATCGTGTCAACGTAATAGAATCATAATTCCATCAATAGCAATTCAATATCACAAAGCCCATGCAGGGGTAAATAGTTTTGGTGAAGGAGCATGAGTTCATCATGCACTTGGAGTAAAATTCACGTTAAACCACTGTATTAACTTCAATTAATCATCATTCAATCGTTCAAAACCTTTTTAGAAGGAACCCATGGCTAGATTGAAGAAGGACTTCGATCATATATTTCTTCTTTGAAATCATTGAGAATGGCTCTCTAGATTAAAAGATAACTAGAGATGAAGATCACCATACCCTTATCCAAATGAAAACCTCTTAAACTTGATGATTCATCCATGGAAAACCCAACTTGAATCTGTTCTTGAGCTTCACCAACAATGATGGTTTCTAGAGAGAGTATTTTGGGAGGGAAAGACTTAAAACATGAGGGTTGATTTTAGAATGGGTTGATCACGGTTTTGATGACTTATATACACCCAAAATTACTTAAATAAACCCATAATAATCAGTTTAGGACGTGGGGTGAATTTCCCATTCACCCCTTTAATTGACAGCACGCAGGCTGCCAGTTGCAGGCACCCACGACGATGGCAACGACGGGGCGTCAAGGCCATGACGGGCCGTGCCTGACGTCCTTCATTGGGTACTTAGCCAAATTCTTGGATTAATACTTGCCCAAGGCTTGTTCCCCTCGACTAGACCTGCTCTACGGACCGTTGGTGGACCAACGATCCGTCATTGGGTCCGTCAATGGACACTGCCCAGACAGTGTCTTAGGCAGCTTTTGGGTCCTTTTTTGGGGCATCTTGTGGGTCCCTTTAGAAGTCGTACCGGGACGTTTCCTATGCTATTACAAACCTTAACATGTTATAGACCTTCCACAAATTTCATCCAAAACAAACACCTACAAGACGTCTAAACAGGCCAAGCCCCACCATGACACACGATGAACGTCTTAAGGGCTATCTTTTGAACGCCTTGGACGTTCTTGGCCGTTTGACCTCCAAACTTCTTGAAACTTCATATAACAACATTAAACATCACTATAAACCATTTAAATACTTATTAAGCTCATGAAACACAGTATATAAATACACATGGACACATGAGGCACATAGGCGACTAGTCGTCAAACGTTTTGGTCGTCCCTTGACGTTCAACTTCCAAATCACTTCAAACTTTGAACACTGACTCTAAACCATATAATAAGGCATTTTAGGACCTTATAACCTTAATACAAACATGATAGGCTCTAGACACCTTATCTCATTTTCGGGGTCTTACATATGGACCATATGTATGATCCGTAGGTCGGACCATGGATCATAGATGGGTTCTCATGGATCGAAACCCTGACGTTTGCCTGACCCGACCCGTAACCATTTTTTTTAATAAAACCCCCTATTTTTTAAACATTCCCCCCATCATCGAAATTCACCCAAACCATTTTTGTAATGTCTCCTCTCCAAAATCCTCCATATTACCACCATATTCCATTAATCACTCCACCTTCATTCCCGCTTATTCCCAACTCACTATTCTCTCTCCCAAGTTCCTTCATTCCCCATTTCACAGAGGTTATGGTGTACGGGTTCGGTGAATGGCTAATAAGAATTTGTTGGGAGTCTAAAGTAATCACACCATCACCCACTTCCTTTGCTTGTGAGGTAAGCAACCTCCCCTGCACTTTGCATTCCGATTCATTGTTCTTATATAATTTGAATAAGTGTATCTTGACCTTGAGTGTGAAATTTTATGCGTCCCGCGTAAATTGTATGTTAGAAACACCGATGGGACGATAGATAGTGATTCTGTAGTTGTAGTAATTAGATAACTTGGTAAAAATTTTGTCTAAATGAAAGTTTGACTTATGTTCCTATCTTTGTATGTGATACATGTTGAAAAATGAGTACCAGAACCCTAGGGATGAGAAACTATCATAAATTGTGTTGAAATTCATTATTAGACTTAGGATGAATGATTGAAATTGTTGAATATTTGTTTAAACATGAGGCATGTTGAATACATGTCATAGACTTAATCCACAATACCCCGTCTATGGATCATAGGTCAGCCTACAAACTATTGATCAGGTCCATGGTTTGTGGATAATTTCAATTCCACTAAGTGGGGAGCGACTAAGTGGACTATGATTTGTAGGTTTGTAACGACCCTAAAAATGAAATAGGTCAAACTAGATCTGCACATGTGTTTCATTAGTTAATAATGTATTAAACTAGTGTATTGTTAACATTAGAATTGAGTTTGTAATGTTTGGGAGCGTTTGGAAGTCAAACGCCAAAGATGTCCGAAAACTAGAAGAAGTTGAACTAGTGTGTCATAGTGTTTTGTAGTGATGTTTTAGGGGATTGTTTGAGAGTAAAATTGAGTGTCAATGGTTCCTATGCCTAGAGTGACATGTAAAGGTTCAAAACGTCCGACAAAGACGCCGTGGGACCACACTTAGGGTCCCCAAGGAGGACACAAACATTGGACAAGAAGATGCCCAAGGCAACGTGCAGGGGACAAAATCTGAAGCCCACCTCGTGACGCCCATGTGACACGAGGTCCACTGCCTAAAAATGTTGAGAGGCAAAATCTAGAGTTTGCTTCGCGACGCAGAGCCAAGTCCCAGATTTGGTCACGACATTATTAAGTCAAATTTCAAGTTGGAAAAGGGTTCAAATGGTGTGGGGGTATTTTGGGAACTTTGGGATCATTTGTGGACTGATTTAGGTCATTTTAAACCTCATTTCACCCATCATTTCCAACCCTAAAGATCAAAATCAAATTTCTCCAAAAACCTTCTCTCCAAAATCCTCCATTGAAGAAGCTTCAAGCTCCAAGGAGCAGGACCAAGTTCTTCACGTTTTCTTCACCAAATGTTCGTGGATTTCTTCATAATAAGGTATGTTAGTTCATCCTTGACTCTTCTTTCATTCAAGGAGCCATTTTAAAGAAATTTCAAAAAGGATTTCAAACTTCAAACTTCTTTACTCCTTGACTTTAAGTTTGGGTCTGTGCATGAAAACGTTTTATTGATTAAAATGATTTGTTCTTATCTTTGAATGATGCTTTTAATGTCAAAACCCAATTGGAATCATTTCTCTTATTTTTTTATCAACTTTTGGCTTATGAAATGGGTTCAATGAGCATGACTAGATAATGTTAAAGCTAATGTTTCTTGGTGTTTTTATTGAGATAGTTGCTGCCCTAAAGGTCTATTGTATGATTCATTATCGGATAAATTGTTTATAGGTGGTGAAAGATTGGATGAATTGTAAGTTGGCTATGTTTCTTAATCCTTATTGTTGAAGTAACTCTTGAGTGGTATGGTCCACCTTTGGTGGTGCTTTACTTGAAATTTATGAAATTATATGTGTATTGTGAAAATGGCCTTGACGGCATGATATGTGATGCGAAGTGATAATTTTGATATGTATATGTATGATATATGTTAGAAGTTTGAAATCAGTATCTTGAAGGGCTTTGTAAATGAAGTATGTATTTGATATTTGAATTATGATGGAATGTAAATTGTTATAAATGTGGGTATGAGCATGTCTAGTAATCAATGTATGAACGATGATCATTATGTGAAAGGTGTGCTCACATGTACTCACACACACATTTGAATGCATGAATGATGTAAATGAATGAAAATGGGGATTTTAGGGTAGACACTTTTCGTGAGTAGAGATTAAGTGTCTAGACATCCCTAACATTCCTAATTATGAAAAAGGGGGATTTTTGGGTGAACACTCTTCGCAAGTTGAGATGAAGTGTTTAGTAGAAACCTCACTATTCACGATGAGCTTTCCAAAGATAGGTTGGAGGTTGGATACCTTTCTTGAGTTGAGAAGGGGTGTTCAATAGTTACCTCTTAACCTATAGTCAATGAATCTTTAAGACTCCGTAGGAGAGTTATGCTTAGCACCGAGAGGATTTGAAAGAAGGGGTGGGTACACTTCGTAAGTAGAGATGTTGTATCAAATGTACCTCTTTAGATGGGTGCTCCTCGTTAGTAGAGAGTAAGTTACTTAGTAGCAATCTCCTTATCCCTTAACTATGCGCCCGCGTAGGTGTAGCTATTGGAGAACCCATGTTAAGGCTAAATAATATCACCTTACCTTAGGCAGGTAGGGATCCCTCATCCGGTAAGGGTAGTACCGGGATTCCATGTCAAGCTCTCATGGTCTATTTCGGTTAAAGATAGCCCCCACAAATGTATGTAAATGAACTAAGTCTTCTTAATGGTATACTACTTAGGGTAGATGGTAGAATGGGACGCTACCTATCCATTGCACAAGTAGACATTTGGAGGGCGTCTTGGTCTGTCCTTATATGAAATGTATGAATGGGTCATGATATGATGTAAATGAAAGTAATGTGACTTGTATGATGAGAGCTTAGTATGTGATGAATGTGATTTGCCTATTCTAAGGTTATTCCTAAGAAGCACTAAGTGGAAGTGGTAGTATGGAATGCTACTTTCACATTGCACCAAGTGTAAATTGGGGGTTTCCTTGGAAGATGGTTCTTATGTGAAGTTCCTAAGTATATGTATGATTCTATAGTGTCTTTGATATTGAATGGTGACTCGTGTAAATGAAATGAAGTAAGCCTATCCCTAGTAGTCTTAAGGATCTCCTTAGTAGGTATTGAGGAGGTTGTATGGGCGATCTCCTTATGTCTTACTTAGAGGAGCCTTTGGACAACTAAGGATAGGAGTAGTTCATGTGTAATTTTGGGTTCACTGTAAGTATGCTTTTATGTTGAGAAAAGTGGATGTTTTGCCTTATGTACTAAATGATGGTTTTAAATGATATCTTGTGACTTAATTCATGAAGGATTTTTACCAAAATAGCATGACTTGTATGTTTCAACTAAATTGTCCCTTTTTGCAAGATGTTGCATAATGCCATACTTAGTATAATGTCTTGTACTAACCCCATAATTTTCTATTCTTTAGAAGTATAGGTTGGAGCCGAGTTGAAGGTTAGAAGGCAAGCTTGGGAAACGACGCTCTCAAGACTAAGTATGTCCTCATATATTTGAGGGCATATTCTATGTTTCTTTAGTTTCTTCATTTTAAGACTTATTAGGTATTTCTTTCTATGTAAAGGGTTGTGTCCCTATGATATTTATGTCGTGTCTTTAAGTTGGCTTGTGACGATGAGACTATCCTTACTATTTATAAAAGATGTTTTCCTTATTATTATTTATCGTGAAAAGATTAAATTTCTGCACTACTTTTCATGTCTTATGTAATGAATGATAGATAAGAGGCTTGTGCATGACCTTTGAAAGGTCGAGTATGCCTTGTAACGGCCGAAGGGTTGCCCTAACTTCTAGGGTGTACTTGCGGGTCGTTACAAGGTCAATCTATAGACCATTGTACACATTTGTGGATCCCATCAGAGCCCAAATATTTGGTACTTCTACCTACGAAGGGGATCCACGGACCGTACACCAAACTAAGGACCATAGGTACCCACCTTATGTGGTCACTGTTTGATTTTTTTTTATTTTTTCATTTTTGTTCATTGTTTGTTTCTACAATTTTGTCGAGTGGGTTATAGGTTTATATTTGTACTGATTCTCCTTCCTCATGTACCATGGCTCCAAAGAAAACTTAAAACATCACTGCAAGAGGCCGGTTCAAATAATCGACACCAATTCGTAGATTGATTGATGAAGATACTAATGAGAAGAATGATCCTACATAAGTTCCCCCCACTGGAAGGACATCCCCTACAACACCCCGGTCTACCAGGAACCAATCAAAGCAGGTATTTCTTAACGTAGTAAGTGCCTCCCCTGATGATGAGGATACACTAATCGGGTCACGACTAGGTCTGCTTCGTGCTTTGAGTCTGCCTATGCTTTAACGTGTGCTTCTAGTCCCGCAATAGGCTCGAGTTCATATGAGAGGACTACCTCGTCTAATGAGGCTACTAGTGTGGGGGAGGTTTCACTGCCACCAAACACCGACCCTTACTTAGTTGCTTAGGAGCCAAATAGGTCGTGCGTTGAGGATCAATGATAGATATATAGGGATGCTTCGATGTTAAATTAAAAGAGGATGAACGCCAAACAAATCACTGAGGAGTGCAGAGTTCACACGGGAGGCCTACACAACATACCGACATCCACCATCTCTATCAAAATTACAAATGCGAGTGGATGGATGGAGCCATGGGACCTTTAGTGAGGATATAGTGAGAGAATTTTATGCCTCGTTTGTTGCAACACTCCGTGGATCTATAAATAAAAAGGCCAATCCCACTCAATACCACTCTAGTATGAGGCTTTCTAGTGGACATATTGCAAATCACCATCAACCAATTCCTTTATGGTCTAGGCACCAATTGGGAACTCAACACCGCAAAATTTGACTATCGGTAAGAGATTGTAAGAAGTAATGCATTCCAGCAGAATACAGAGAAGAAAGAGGCCTTATTACTTTGGCTTGCGAGGACATAACGGTGGACGGAGAGCGTGAAGAGTGGGTCAACTCACCGCGCTTTGGTATTTAGAAAACCACCTAAAATTTTGTGGCCAAGTTCGTGTCGCTTTAGAAATAGGGTACCACACACTAAGGTCAACAATGCACTTACTTGGAATAGAGCAGTGATGGTTGCGGCATTGGTAGGTGGGTTTGAGATCGAATTTTCTTGGATGCTATTTGTGGATATCCGTGAGAAGGAATTCAGGACCACCACCACTTTACCCTTCTTGTGTAAAATCTTCCTGTTGTGCAGGGACTCTGGGTTTCTATCTGGCATTCTGAAACTTTTGAAAAGGCACCGCGGCCCTTCATAATGCCTTTTTTTTTTAATGAGGTCACGTAGCTGCCCTGTGAAGTGGTCCACAAATTGTGGGAATGCCATTAGGAGAAGATTTAGAGGCTGATGTGGATCAAATGTGTAACACTCCGAAAGTTCATGACTTAATCTAGAGCCTCCCATAATGAACCAAGACTGAGAACAATGTTTCTAAGCTTAAATTAATGTATTGAAACTAAGTAGGAAGTATTATAGCCAAAATGTTAAAGAAAGACCTTGACGTCCCGAAACTAGTGGAATAGAACTACTCGACGTCCCTATGTTTGGTGAAGGTTTGGGAGTTTTATATGAAGTCTAAAACTTGTTAATGGAATTTAATCAAGGGAAAATAATGTTTAAAGGATCCAAACGTCCAGTCTTGACTCCCCAAGGACAACCCGAAGATTCCTTGAGTAGGACCCTAACATTGGCAAGTAGGCTGCCAAAGCAGCCACGAACAACCAATTTATTGAGTCCCTTGCGCGTCGCGCATCTATCATTGGATGGGAAAATTTTGGTTCGAACGCAGGGCCTTCACGAGGCTCAGTGCTTCAACCCGGATTCCAGAAAAAATAGTTGGAATTGCCCACGCGACGCACAACCACTTCCCAGATTCGTTCGCGTTGTTTTTAAGTCAATTTGACTTTCCAAAAAGACCCAGTTAAGTGAGGGGTATTTTGGGTAATTTAGGGATGACTTTATATTGGTTTAGGGTATGTTTTAAGTCATTTTTCCCAATTCAAATCAAATTGGGCAAATCTCTCTCACTTCTGTCTAAACTCTCTCTCTACTCAATCTCAATAGAAGAGGAGTTGAAGCTTGAAGAAGAAGACCAAATCCTCCAACTTTTCACTCCAAATTCGTGGGCAATCATCACATAAGGTATGGGGATATTTATACATGGATTAATTTCTCCATGAATCCATTCAAACCTTGTAATTTCAAATTCTATTTTATTACAAAAAACTAGGGTTTGTGATCTAGACATGGGTTCAATCCAAAATTATTTTTTTTATGTTATTTGTATTGTATTGTTACTATATTGGGATTAATTGGTGATTTCTATTGTGAAACCTACCAAGAACCCATGTGAACCCTATGACCTAATGCATCAACGTTATTTGATGAATTGGGTAGAGATGAATATGATGTATTGTAATTGATGATTACCTAGCCATAAATTCTTTTTTTTTCTGTTGTGATGTATATAGGGATGAATATGATACTTTATTCCTAACCATGAAAAGAGAGTAGATTCTAGGGTTGTATATATGATGAAGGATATTGTACATAGACTTTAAATTTGCTTGCAAGATGTATGGCTTATGGAAGGAGGCAAGAAAGGTAATTAGGATGGTTTTGCAATATCTTGAACCTTGTCTATTGTGTAGTGTAAAACTTTTATAATGAGATTGATCGATTAAGTTTATTGAAAGCATAGTTCTCATGATAACACTATAATTAAGGTTGTAAAGTTACTACTCACATATGTATGATGATTCTAAGGTGAAAGTGCATTCTCACTTAATGATTCTAAGAGCTTTATGTTGAATTTTATTGAATGAAGATGAATTACTCTTCGCACATGTATATACAATAAGGATAACAATGTTAGTAAGATGGATCTATACTAAGCACCGAGTGAATATGTACATTGAGGAAAACACCCTTCCGTTACTACAATTGACCGGGTCATCCAAGTGATTACTGAAGAGATGGGAGCCTTCCCGCTAATGCAATAGGCCGGGTTTCTAAAAGCAATCTCACTATCCCTTAACTATGTGCCCCCGTAGTATATAGCTAGTGGATCCACAAAATAGCTAGTTTCTAGGTTTTACCTTGGCAAGTGGAACACCCTTTTTCGTTGTGGGGCTTTATGAACCGGATTCCATGGAAGCTCTCATGATCTATGTTTGTTATGGTTGATCTTCCCTAAATTAATAATGTAATGAAGTAATGATTAAGTATAAACTAGTCTATAACTTCCTAATTAGTTTACTAAGTGGAAGTGGGGGTATGAGACTTTACTTCTACACTGCACTAGTATACTTGGAAGGTTGTTGTAGATGGTCCCTTATAATTATGAAATGATTATGATAACATGACTTATAAAATTAAGGTAAAAAAGTAACATGTGTGACCAAGGTGGTTTTTATGCAATGCTTGTAGGGTTGGTAGTATGGGATGCTAACTCTCTAAGTATGCTCCCACTATAGTGGCGGACTCTAGAGCCAAGATGAATAAGTTTTTTATTAAGATATCCGATCTATGGTGAATGAATGCAGCGGCTATGCTTATTCCTACCATGGACATCACTCCTGTTATAGTCCATGCCGAACAAATTGATGATAAAAAGATTAAGCAAGTTGGTAGGGAGTTGAAGAGATCAAAGCCGGATGAAGGGAATTTTTCTAAGGCTAGGTTTAAGATACATGAAAACAAACGTTCAAATAGAGGTTTTCTAATCCAAGCCCATCTAATTCTCCAAATCCAAATCAATGGAGGAGGACTACCCCTAGGCCACAAGGAGAAAAAAGGAGTGGCCTTATTGGGGAGAGAACCCCTTGTGCCACGTGTGGTAAAAAACATGAAGCGAAGTGTCTTGTCAGTATGGGAGTTTGCTATGGTTGTAGGAAGAGTGGTCAGCAATTGAAGGATTGTCAAATTCGTGCAGTCAACGGGAGATAGGGTACTCAAGCTCCCGCCAATTCACAAAACTCCAATGCTCCCAAAAAGAATCCCTTTTATGCCCTCTAATCCTAAGGTGATCAAGAGAGCTTTCTGAATATTGTCACGGGTACGTTACAAGTATTTTCTATTGATATCTATGCATTATTTGACCCTGATTCTACCTTGTCCTTTGTCACTCGTTTGGTAGAAATGAGATTTAATATACTTCCCAATGTCTTTCATGAACCTTTTTTAGTTTCCACCCAGTGGGTTATTCCGTACTTGTTAGAAGAGTTTCTAGAGGTCGTCCCGTGTCATTGCCCAATAGAGTCTCTTTGGTGGACTTTGTAGAACTTGACATGTTAGACTTTGATGTTATTTTGGGTATGGATTGAATACATTCTTGTTTTGCCTTTATTGATGTAGAACTCGGGTAGTAATGTTTCAGTTCCCAGATGAACCCGTTGTAGAGTAAAAGGGTTGAAACCTAGCTCCAAAGAGTCGAATTATTTCTTGTCTTAAGGCTTGTAAATAGATTTCAAAGGGTTATCTCTATCATATAGTGAGGATCAAGGATCTCGAATCTGAGACCCCTCCTTTTGAGTCGGTCCCTTTAGTGAGGGTGTTTCCGGAAATCTTTCCCGATAAATTGCTTCGAATTCCTCCCGAGCGTGAAATTGACTTTGGCATAGATTTATTGCCGGATTGACAACCTATTTCAATCTCTCCTTACTGGATGGACCCAGCCGAGTTGCAGAAGTTAAAGGTTCAACTCAAAGATTTACTAGACAAAGATTTCAAACAACCAAGTATTTTTCCATGGGGTGCCCCGTTGTTATTTGTGAGAAAGAAGGATGGGTCCCTTAGGATGTGCATTGATTACCGACAACTAAGTAAGAACACCATAAAGAACAAGTACCTTCTTCCTAGGATCGATGATTTATTTGATGAACTCCAAGGTGCAAGCTACTTTTTAAAAATTGATTTGAGGTCAGGATATCATAAATTGAGAGTTAGAGTAGTTGAAATACCTAAAACGGCTTTTCAAAGTAGGTATGGTCATTATGATTTTAGAGTCATATCTTTTGGACTAACGAATGCCCCGGTGGCTTTCATGGACCTCATGAATCGAGTTTTTAGATACTACGTTGATTTGATTGTGAATGTCTTTATTGATGACATTTTGATATACTCTAAAAGTGAGGGTGACCATGTGAATCATTTGAGGATATTCTTGCAAGTCCTCAAGGATACTCAACTCTATGCTATATATAGTAAGTACGAGTTTTGTTTGAGATCGATTTCTTTTCTTGGCTACATTATGTCTAGTGAAGGGATAAAAGTCAATCCGAAGAAGACCGAAACAGTCAAAAGTTGGCCTAGACCTTTGAGTCCTACCGACATCCGAAGCTTCTTAGGTTTGGTCGGGTATTATAGAAGGTTTGTTGAGGGATTCTCCACAATTGCATCTTTATTAACGACTTTGACTCGAAAGAAGTCTATGTTCGAATGTTTAGAGGCATGTGAGAGAAACTTTCAACTGTTGAAAGACAAGCTTCCCACCGCTCAGGTGTTGGCTTTACCGGAGGGTATGGAAGGTTTTATGATATATTGTGATGCTTCTCAAATAGGTAGGGGTTGTGTCCTCATGCAAAATGGTAAGGTGATAGCTTATGCCTCTAGGAAAGTCACGTTGCGTGAGAAGAACTATCCAACTCATGATATTGAATTGGAGGCCGTGGAAAATATTGAGGCATTATATCTATGGGGTACATGTAGACGTATTCATCGACCACAAGAGTCTTCAATATGTCTTTACTCAAAAGGAGTTGAATCTCCGACAAAGGAGGTGGTTGAAACTTTTGAAGGACTATGACATGAGTGTCCTTTACCACCCCGGCAAGGCTAATGTTGCTAATGCTTCAAGTCGTATGACTACGGGTAGTGTGTCGCATTTTGAAAAATCCAAGAAGTACCAAGTGAAAGATGTCTATATGTTGGCTCGATTGGGTGTTTGGTTGGAAGATTATCGTAATGGTGGTTTTATGGTCCATCAAAATCCGAATCATCTTTAGTGGTTGAGGTTAAGTCTAAGCAACACCTTTATCCATTAGTGATGGAGTTGAAGGGATTGGTTCTTGGTAAGCTTAATTAGTCATTCTCCCTAGAGGAGGATTGTATGCTTAGGTACCAACGTAGGTTGTGTGTGCTGGATGTAATGACTTGAGGAAGCGAATCTTAGAAGAAGCTCATGGTTCCTGATATTCTATTCATTTGGGTGCCACCAAAATGTACTGTGACCTTCTAGAGGTCTATTCGTGGGATGGTTTTAAATGGGACATAGCGAAGTTTATGTCTAGAAGCCCTAATTGTTGGCAAGTAAAGGCCGAGCATCGAAATCCGGGTGGTTTGACTTAAGCCATAAATGTTACTACTTGGAATTGGTAACACATTATCATAGACTTCATATTTAGTTTTTCTCGGACACAAAGGAAAAATGACTCAATATGGGTTGTTGTGGATATGTTGATGAAATATACTCACTTTATCCCCGTTAAGTCTAATTTTTCGGCAAAAACATATTCTAAAATATACATTAGCAAAATTGTTAGCCTCCATGGAATCCCCTAATCTATCATATTGGATTGGAGTGCACAACGTACTTCTTTTGGAAGTCATTCCAATACGGTTTTGGTACTCAAGTAAAGTTATGCGCCGCTTTTCATCCTCAAATGGATGGTCAAGAGGAGCATACCATTCAGACCTTGGAAGATATGCTTAGAGCTTGTGTGATTGATTTCAAAGGGAATTGGGACGATCACCTACCATTGATTGAGTTCTATTATAATAAAAGCTACCATTCGAGTTTGGCCATATATCCTTTTGAAGCACTCTATGGTAGGCGATGTAGCTCTCCGATAGGGTGGATTGAGGTTGGTGATGCTTCACTTTTTTGTATTGAAATGGTATATGAAGATTTGGAAAAGGTTCATGTGATAAGGGATAGATTGAAAGCAGCCTATAGTCGGCAAAAGTCTTATGCCGACAATAGGAGAAGAGACCTTGAATTTGAAGTAGGTGATAAGGTGTATTTGAAGATTTCGCTTATGAAAGGGGTGATGAGATTCTGAAAAGAGGGAAACTTAGTCTCCGGTATGTGGGTCCCTATGAAATATTGCAGTGGATTGGAAAGGTTTCATATGAGTTGAAGTTACCTAGTGAACTAGCTTTGATTCATTCGGTGTTTCACGTCTCCATGCTAAAGAAGTGTATTAGTGACCCCGAGTCCATCCTTTCTATTGAAGGGTTAAGTGTGGATGAGAACCTCTCCTATGAACAGGTTCTAGTGGAAATCCTTGATCGTAAAGTTTAGAAGTTGAGGAATAAAGAGGTGGCTCAGTAAAAGTTCTATGGAGAAACCACCTTGTTGAGGGTAAATCATGGGAGGCCGAGGCCGACTTGAAGTCCCGCTATCCTCATCTTTTCCCAACTTGAGGTTAGTAATTACTCTTAAAAATAAGAATAATGAATAAAATGAATTTCACTTTTTCTCTAAGTATGTGCATATTTTGGTAAAGCTTATGTCGAAATGAGTTTTCATGAAAAAAGGCTTTTTGTGTTAACATGCACTAATGTGAAATATATGTTTTGTCATTTTGAGAATTTTGGTATTTTGATATTTTCTTGAGAATAATAGCATGGTAACTCTTTAATGTCATTTTTGAGCTGATGTTGATGTTGAGAAGTAGTTCCTCATAATGTGTCATGAAATGTTGAGCTCTTATGTGTTGTTACTTAAGTTGCTATATGTACTGCTATATTTGTATGTTGAATGGAGTTGTGAAGTACTCCTATGATTTTGACTCATTATGATTATGTTCTTATTGTTGTTTATTGTGTTTCTAGTATTGAGCCTATCCTTTCCCTATAAAAAGATTATATTGTCATTCAAGGACAAATGTTCCTAAGGGGGGATAATGTAACACTCCGAAAGTTCATGACTAAGTCTAGATCCTCACATGATGAACCAAGACTAAGAACAGTGTTTCTAAGCCTAAATTAATGTTTTGAAACTAAGTAAGAAGTATTAGAGCCAAAATATTAAAGAAAGACCTTCACGTCCGGAAACTAGTGGAATTGAACTAGTAGATGTCTATATGTTTGGTGAAGGTTTGGGAGTGTTATTTAAAGTCTAAAACTTGTAAATGGACTTTAGTTAGGTAAAATATGTTTAAAGGGTCGAAACGTCCAGTCCCGACTCCCCAAGGAGAACTAGAAGGGTTCTTGAGGAGAACCCTAACATTGGCAGGCAGGCTTTAAAAGCAGCCGCGAACAGCCAATATGTGGAGTCCCTTGTGCCTCGTGATGAGCAGCCACTTCCCTGATTTGTTCACGTCATTTTTAAGCCAATTTGACTTCACAAAAAGACCCAATTAAGTGAGGGGTATTTTTGGTAATTTAGGGGGTCACTATATATTGGTTTAGGGTTAGTTTTAAGTCATTTTTACCCATTCAAATCAAATCCACCAAATCTCTCTCACTTCTCTCTAAATTCTATCTCTACTCGACCTTCATTGAAGAGAAGTTGAAGATTGAAGAATAAGACCAAATCCTCCAACTATTCACTCCAAATTCATTGGCAATCATCAAATAAGGTATGGGGATATTAATTCATGGATTAGTTTCACCATGAAGCCCTTCAAACCTTCTAATTTCGAATTCTATTTTATTACAAAAAACTAGGGTTTGTGATTTAGCCATGGGTTCAATCCAAAATTGTTTTCTTTATGTTATATGTATTGTGTTGTGACTATATTAGGATTAATTAGTGATTCGTATTGTGAAAACCTCCCAAGAACCCATGTGCACCCTATGACCTAATTGTATGAATGTTATTTGATGAATTGGGTAGAGATGAATATGATGTATTGTAATAGATGATTACCTAGCCATAGAATATTGTTTTTTTGTCTATTTGGTGTATATGAGGATGGTTATGATACTTGATTCCTAACCTTGAAAAGAGAATAGATTCTAGTGTTATATATCTGATGAAAGATATTGTACATAGACTTTTAATTTGCTTGCAAGGTGTATGGCCTGTAGAAGAAGGTAAGAAAGGTAATTAGGATGGTTTTGTATTCTCTAGAACCTTGTCTATTGTGTACTATAAACCTTGTATAATGACATTGGTCGATTGTATTTATTGGAAGTATAGTTCTCATGAAAACACTATAATTAAGGTTGTAAAGGTACTACTCACATATATATGATGATTCTAGGGTGAAAGTGCATTTTCACTTAATGAATCTTAGAGATTTATGTTGAACTGTATTGAATGAAGATGAATTACTATTAACACATGTATGTACAACTAGGATAATAGTGGTGGTAAATAACAAGTATACTAAGCACCGAGTGGATATTTACAATGAGGAAAACACCCTCCCGTTAATGCAATAGGATGGGACATCCAAGTGATTACTCATGAGATGGAAGCCTTCCCGCTAATGCAATAGGTCGGGTTTCTAGAAGCAATCTCATTATCTCTTAACTATGTGCCCCCTTAGGATATAACTAGAGGATCCACAAAATAGCTAGTTTCTAGGTTTTACCATGACAAGTGGAACACCCTTTTTCGTTGTGGGCCTTTATGACACTGGATTCCATTGAAGCTCTCATGGTCTATATTGGTTGTGTTTGCTATTCCCTAAAGTAATAAAGTAATGAAGTAATAAAGATGTATGAACTATTCGAGAACTTCCTAATTAGTTTACTAAGTGGAAGTGGGGTATGGGACTTTATTTGTACATTGCACTAGTATGCTTGAACGGTTGTTGTAGATGGTCCCTTAAAATTATGAAATGATTATGATAACATGTCTTATAAATTGAAGGTAAAAAGGTAACATGTGTGACCAAGCTGGTTTCTATGGGAATGCTAGGTAGGGTTGGTACTATGAGATGCTAACTATACATTGCACAAGTTGACCCTTAGGAGGTGCTAAAGTTTTTTTTTTTTGAAGTATTAATAGTATTGAAGTATGGACTTATGTGTTGTATTGTTGATGCAAATGGCTTTCAAAATGTTATAAATGCATGCATTACATGTAAATGTCCTTTTCTCATGTTTTAAAGGTTTTTATGCATTTCTCCATTCTTAGTGCATTAATTGTACTAACCCCTTTTCTCCCTCTTATATTATGAGTATAGGTTCCTACTAGTTGGTTGCTCATCCGATCTTGAAGAAGGCTTGAACTCTCATCCTCCAAGACATAGAGGTAGGTCCTCAAAGATTTGAGGAAATATGCACTAGTGGACACCTTATGTTTTTCTCTATTGATGTAATAGAATTTGTAATCTCCTCTTATGTATATTTTTTCTAAAGACTATTGTGTCTAAAGGGATTAGGACTCTATTTGTGGACTTTGTTAAACTCTTATAAATAGATAGTGTTGTCAGACAATGTTAGAATATAATCATAGATTTGTTATAGTTCTAATCAAGAAGTCTATATAAATTTCATAAGCGAGGAATGTATGTAATCTCCATATATAGTATGTGAGAAGTCTAAGTATACTTCACTATATGAAGTTTTAAATTTTCCGCATTATTTAAAGTCATTATGCTATGATGATTGATGTACCATAGTTTTACGGTACTTTCAATACTTATTCCTTAAGAGTTGTGTGTCTAGAGACTTTTTGTAGTAGTTTTAACATGTATTTATCTTTATTTTGCAGGAAATATGTCAAGAACCAAAACACAGAATGCAGATGAAAAATTTTGCAGTGGCGACCCACGAAGGCCATCGATGGTCCGCAGATGGTGACCGTCGATTGAAGTTCAGGCAACTGGAGAAACTCAGGGAAATCTTACCAAGTGTGGGACTACAGAAAGGATCAACGGTCCATCGATTGATCGACAATGTGTTCTGTTGAATCGTCGATAAGTTCATAGATAGTCCCAGTACCCGAAGTTAGAGAAGTTCTATGTATGGAGCAACGGAAAGCATCAACGAACCTTAGATGCATCGACAAACCGTGGTGTTGGTCCATCGATTGATTCAGAGATGATTCCATCTAAACAACGCAAAATGATTCTAAGTCTGGACTGATGGAGGCAGTCGACGGTCCATCGTTTCATCGACGGTCGGTCTATGGGGGTCGTCGATTACAGTCGCGTTTTTGGACAACTTTCCTTATTTTAATTCATTTTTCTATAAATATGGTTTAAAACATCGTTTTTGGGGTTCAACATTATTACTTTTGATCTAGTTTGTGTTTGGAGATTGGGTTTTGTAACTTTAGCATTAATTCGATTTCCGGATTTGGTTTTCAAGTGATTACTTGTTATTTGAAGTTGATTTTGTGGATTTTCTTTGAATTGTCAAAGCAAGTTCATGATTTATTGTTTACAAACTATGAATTGTGTTCTTATATGCATGGGTAACTAAATCTACAACTAGGGTTGTGGGAACCATGGGTGATTAACAAAGTAAACCTAGCTTAATAACAATTCTTAAATAGGTTATTGCATGTTTTGATAATTCTTTCGTTTAGAAGTCTTTTTAACGAGTGCACGCATTAGAACTAGCCTTGTTGCTACTTGCCGGACCAAGGAGGTAGTAATAAGAAAAGAATTATCAATACAGATTTAGTGGGTTACTATCTAATCGGCTAGTCTCGATTGGTCCGAAGTAATAACTAAGCCACACATCGAATATATTGATTAATATGAAGTAAAGGTAAGGGTTAGTAGCTTATATACATGTAGCCGGACGAAGGTACGGGGTGAAAGGACCAAGGATTTAGAGATATCTAACTTATCAATTTGCATGCAAAACACTAGGGAAGAATTGTTATAGCTAGGAATACGGCGTTATGAACTTATAGGGAACACATACACCCTAGTTTCTCTCACAACTTGATAAAAGCTAAATCTTTGCTCCTATTACTTGTTTTACTTAGAGAAATTAAAGTTTGTTTCACAAAACCCCCATTTAATTATCTGTTTTCGAAAAGACTTGACTTAATAGAAGTAATTGTACATTGAAGTTAAGTCTAAACTGTTATCCTCGTAGGATCGACCACAACCTAAAAGTTGGGTTTTTTACTTGATACGACCGCTTATACTTCTTTAGGGAGGTGTAATTTGAGTATATCAAATTTTGGCGCCGCTGCCGGAGAATGTGGATTTTAGATTAACCTTAATTACATTACTAAAGTTTAGTCAACGATTTCCTGATTTTACTTTTCTTTTGATTTTGTTTCTTTAGGTCTAGCTCTGTTGTATGCCAAGTACACAGAGCCAAGGAGAAACGCTCATTCCATTCGATCCTGAACTTAACCGTACACTTCGAAGAATGGAAAATCAACAGAACCCGATCAATCTAGGTTATAGGATGATTCAGAAGCCTCCACCACCTGTTGAGGCACACAATCAGGTACTTGCGGAAAATCAGGTTGATGATGTTGTAAGCATGCAACCTCCCGTCCCACGCCCTCAAGAGTTTTATATAGCTAATGTCAACATCACCGATTCTTATGGTCCTGTTGTCCTACCTCCTCTATCCCATGGGCACACGTTCGTGGTAACTAGTAGTCTGATGCAGATGCTCACCGCGAGAGGTTTGTTTGTAGTGCTACCATTAGATACTCACCGCGAGGGGTTTGCTTGCAGGGATACCATTAGAGGATCCCTATGCTCACATAGACAAACTGAGGTTGGTGTGCAAGAGTTGTGTGGGAGGCCAGACTTAGATATAAACGTTATCGGGTTGAGAGTGTTCCCTCTATCACTGACAGGAGAGGCCGCAATATGGTTTAGTGAGTTGCCCTACAATTATATCTATACTTCGGATCAATTGAGGGATGTGTTCCTATCACGGTATTACCCGGTGTCCAAGAAGCTCAACAACAAAGATAGAGTGAAAAAGGTTGTGGCACTACCTGGGGAGTGAGTAAGTAGCTCTTGGGTCAGATTTACTGCGTTCGTGAGAGGCATCCCAAACCACCGCATTGATGATGAGTCATTGAAAGAATACTTCAATCGAGGTGAAGATGATAAAAATAAAGCAGGAATCGATATCATTGTAGGGGGTTCTTATGGTGAGTGCACATATGCTGAGATCGCAGCGAAGTTGGAGAAAATCTCTCATAATAATAAGGCTTAAAGTACTAGAAAGTGAGACACTCGGATAAACACCTTTACGGGTTAAGCTACACAATGCGGCTGCAGATGAGATTCGTGAGGAGATGTCTCAAATGAGAAATGAGCTTGGGTTAGTATTAAAACATGTCACTGGAGGTGCAGAGAAGGTAAATGCGGTGAATTACTTGACTAAATCACCACCTCTAACGGATGAGTACTATTATGAAGAGGATACTTATGAAGTGAATGATCAGACGGGGGGTTACCGACCAAACACCCAAGGTTCCAATCAGGATAATTGGTGTCAAGGTCAGAAAGGGCCACTGTATTTGAGATAGAAACTACAACCGCGACAACAACTTCAATCGGGGTAACTATGGTAACAAAAATGATCGGAGTGGGCCCTATGTTCCACCTCAAAATCGGAAATTTGCTCCTATGGATGGTGTAGGTAGTATGGCGCGAGTTGAGGATATGTTACAGAAGATGAGGAGGAGGTTTTATGTTAGTGATGAGCACGCCAAGGAATTGAGAGGGGATTTAGCTAACATTGGGAAAAAGGTGGATGCACATGCGGTCTCGATTAAGCATCTTGAGTTACCAATGACCCAATTGTCTACTTCTGTGAACCCAAGCCAATCAGGCACTCTTCCTAGCAATACCATTAAAAATTCTAAATATGATGGACATTAAATGGCAGTTACTACTCGAGAAGGTAATAAAACTATTGGTACACCTACGCCGTCTGTGGTAGAATATGAGATGACAAAAGACGAAGAGGCGGTGGAAGCTAGTGGTGAATTGGTGGACAAAACGGCAAAAGAGGCAGAGGTACCTCATAAAGTGGTCCCCATTCCTAGACCTCCACCACCATTCCCTCAGAGATTAGTGAAAAAGACTAAGGATGGTAAATATCGTTGTTTTATCACTATGTTGAAACAAAATTCCATCAACATCCCTTTGATAGAAGCTCTGGAACAAATGCCTGGTTATGCTAAATTTATGAAGGATATGGTAACAAAGAAGAGATCGGTAAGATTTGAGGATGATGACCGAATGCAGCATTGTAGTTCTATTGCTACAGTATCTATTGTGCAGAAAAAGAAAGATTCGGGCACTTTCACTATTCTATGTACCATCGGATTATTACACATTGCTAAAGCACTATGTGATCCAGGTGCAAGCATAAACCTCGTGCCTCTTTCAATTTATAATAAATTGGGTTAAGGTTACCCAAATACTACTGCAATGCGGTTACCGGTGGTCAATTGAGCAGTCAACAGGCCCATTGGGGTACTCCATAATATGCTCGTAATAGTGGAGTCATTTATATTTTCGGCCGATTTTGTGATTCTAGACTGCGAGGTGGATTTTGAGGTTCCTATTATTCTTGGGAGGTCGTTCGTTGCCACTGGTTGTGTCTTGGTTGATATGGAGAAAGGGCAGATGATGTTTAGGTTGAACAATGAAGAAACAACATTCAAGATTTGTAGGTCCATGAAGCAAAGTGGTGAGCTCCAAACGGTATCTGTTATATCCCACAGGGTTGAGAGTATGTCTGAGGTACAAATCGAAGAACGCCTAGGTGTTGAAGCACTAGCGGCAGTGATCAAGAATTTTAATAGTTATGGTATTGAAGATTATGGGTCTTTGGTTGCGGCACTTGAACGAAACCAATATCTGTCCAAACCAAAGAAATTGGAGTTAGATATAAAGCATCGCGATTCTCTACCCGCGAGACCATCTATTGAGGAGGCTCCAAAATTAGAGTTTAAGGCTCCACCACCACATCTAAGGTATGTATTTTTGGGTACATATGACACTTTGCCGGTATTTTTTTCAACAGATTTGAATGTGCAACAAGTAGAGTGTATGGTGGAAGTTTTCAAGAGGTTCAAACTAGACATTGGTTGGACTATTTCAGACATTATTGGGATCCCTCTCGGTATTTTTTCACACAAAATCCAACTCATGCCCGATCACATTCGAAGTATTGAGCACCAGAGACGGTTGAATCCACCTATGCAACAGGTAATGAAGAAAGAGATCATTAAGTGGTTGGATGTCAGAGTCAGATATCCTATTGCAGATAGTAGTTGGGTATGCCATGTTCTATGTGTGCCCAAAAAGGGGGGAATGACAGTAGTGCCTAATGAGAGGAACGAGCTTATTACAATAAGGCCGATGACCGGATGGAGAGTTTGTATGGATAACCGGAAACTGAATCCATGGACTGATATGGATCATTTTCCTATGCCCTTTATGGACCAGATGTTAGATAGACTCGCAGGAAAATGATGGTACTATTTTCTTGATGGATATTCGGGTTACACTCAAATCTCTATTGCCCCGGAGGATCAAGAGAAGACAACTTTTCCTTTCCCTTATGGGACGTTCCCCTTCAAGAGGATGCCTTTTGGGTTATGTAATGCACCGGCCACCTTCCAGCAATTTATGATGTCGATATTCTCCGATATGATGGAAGACACTATTGAGGTGTTCATGGATGACTTTTTGGTTGTTGGCAACTCCTTTGATCGGTGTTTGAGTCACTTGGTTATGGTTCTCAAAAGATGTGAAGACTGCAATCTTGTGCTTAATTTGGGTAAATGTCACTTTATGGTGAAAGAAGGTATAGTATTGGGCCATCACATCTCGGAGAAGGGGATAGAGGTTGATCGAGCAAAAGTTGAAGTTATATAGAGGCTTCCCCCACCCATCTCAGTAAAAGGTGTGAGAAGTTTTCTGGGACGTGGGATTTTATCGGAGGTTTATTAAGGATTTCTCAAATATTGCACATCCTCTGTGCAAATTACTTGAGAAAGAATGATAGTTCTGTTTTGACGAATCCTGTCTGGAAGCATTTGGAGAGTTAAAGGAGAAGTTGATGTCCGCGCCCATTATTATTTCCCCAGATTGAAGTAAGCCATTTGAGGTGATGTGTGATGCTAGTGGGGTTGCTCTTGGTGTGGTATTGGGACAGAGAAGAGATAAAATCCTTCACCCGATTTATTATGCAAGTAAGGCCTTGAATGAAGCCTTAAAGAACTATACTGTGACTGAACAAGAGCATCTTGCGGTGGTATTTGCGTTACAAAAGGTTTGCTGATATTTTCTTGGCACGAGGGTCATAGAGCATACTGACCACTCCGCTTTGAGGTACTTGATGGCAAAGAAGGATGAAAAACCATGGTTTATTAGATGGGTGCTATTATTACAAGAGTTTGATTTTGAGGTAAAAGATAGAAAAGGGATAGAAAGTCAAGTTGCCGATCACTTGTCTAGATTAGAGGATGAAGTTATGCGAGAATTGGGTGAAAAGATTGAAATTGATGATACCTTCCCTGATGAGCATGTATTGGCCGCTTCTCGTAATTTGATTCCATAGTTCGCCGATTTTGCGAATTATCTGGCTAGTGATATAGTCCCATCGGACGTGTCCTTCCATCAGAGGATGAAGTTCATGTACGATGTGAAAAAGTTCTTTCGGGATGAGCCTTACTTATACCGGATTGGTACTGATGGGATCATTCGTCGTTGTGTATCGGAAGTTGAGATGTTGAGTATTTTGGAGGCATGTCACGCCTTGCCTGTGGGTGGGAACCATAGTGGCATCTGGTCTATGCACAAGATTTTGCAGTATGGTTACTACTGGAAAACCATTCACAAAGATGCTCATGAGTTCGCAACAACATGTGACCGGTGGCAACGAGATGGAGGAATTTCGAAGAGGCAAGAGCTTTCTTGAAATCCAATTCTGGTGATTGAGTTGTTTGATGTTTGGGGCATTGATTTTATGTGGCCTTTTATGAGTTCTCATAGGATGAAGTATATACTCGTGGAGGTGGACTACGTGTCAAAATAGGTGGAAGCTACAGCGCTTTCTAACAATGAAAGGAAGAGTGTCACCGTATTCTTGAAAAAGAACATCTTCTAATGATTTAGCACACCTAGGGCCATTTTTAGTGATGGTGGATCTCACTTTTTCAATAAGTTGTTCAAAGGTCTATTGGAGAAATATGGGGTTCGCCCAATGTGGCCACTCCGTATTATCCACAAACTAGTAAGCAAGTTGAGGTGTCCAATCGAGAGATTCTCTCAAGAAAATTCTGTCATAAATAGTAAATACTAATAGAATGGATTGCTCAAGGAGGCTGGATGATCCTCTTTGGGCCTACCGGACTGCATACAAGACCCCCATAGGTATGTCTCCAAACCAACTTGTATATGGGAAGGCTTGTCACTTTCCAGTCGAGTTAGAGCACAAAGCTATGTGGGCAATGAAGAAACTGAAGATGGATTGGAACAAAGCAGTGGAACAAAAGCTAATGGGGTTGAATTATCTGGATGAGTTTCGTCTTAAAGCGTATGAAAGTTCATTCATCTACAAAGATATGATGAAGAAGTACCACGACAAAAAGATTGAAAAGCGGGAATTTGTGGTTGGGGACTTAGTGCTTCTATTCTACTCTAGGATACACTTGTTTCTGGGCAAACACAAATCCAAGTGGACGGGACTATTCCTTATCACTAAACTATTTCCACATGGAGCCGTTTAGTTGGAGAACAAGGAGGGTGAAAAGTTCACTGTCAACGGGCAAAGGATTAAGATCTACCTGGTCCATGCGGAGAGTTTCCATGAAGTGGCTGAGGCATATCACATTGATGAAGTCTGAGTAATCAAGGATCTTGCGTCGACGTTAAATCAAGCGCTTCTTGGGAGGCAACCCAACGTGTATCCTCTAGCCAACAATAGGTTTTTCTCATCCTCATGATTTATTTTTTATTATTATTAGTGTTTGCTAGAGATAAGTTTAGGGTCAGTGTCTCAAAAGTGTCTAGAAAAACACAAAAATAATAGCTTAATGGGTTTTACATGTGCAGGGACCAAAGCTAAAATTCAGCAGAAGGTGGTCTGGTGCATACATCTACGGACCCCATCGACGTTCTGTCATTCAATTGATGTACCGTCGATGGTTCCCGTAGATCCCAGGTATGTCTCGAAATTTTTCTAAGTCTTATTGCAATCAACGGTCCAGTCGACGGTTCATCGACTGACTTACAGACCGTCGATGGGGTTTTGTCGATCCAAAGTACCAGTGACCCAACCCGACCCAACCGGTTATATTAAAAGTTAAAACCGTTCATTAGCCTGCAAAATATTTTCAAATTCTTTCCCCAACCGTTTCTCTTCCCTTATTTCCTTCTTTTCTCATAAAACATCATATTTCCCCCTTCCATAACCATCAGATTCTTTCAAACTGCCAAATTCTCTCAAAACCCTCTTCTTCCCTAAATTCTACTTTGTTCCCATTTCTTCTCCGGGCGGTGTTCAAGTCGGGCACGTTTTTTTGTAAGGACCACTCTCCCAATCACTCCACTACGATCATAAGGTATTTTGGTTCCCTTTGTTTTATGAATTCTCGTTCATACACTTTTGGAATAAAAAATTAGAATGTGCGTCTTGACTGAGGGTCACAATTGTTTGATTTTGCTTGTTGAAACTTGTGTATAATGTCCCTTATAATGATAGAAAGTGATTGGGTTGCTATGAAATCTGTTTAAAATGTGTGTGTGATAGTAATAATTGACTTTATGACTTAGGGTTTTGTAACATTGATGAATTAGAGCATGAATCTTGTGAAATCGAAACTCTAGGAATGAAGAAATCGTCTTTTGATTGTTGCTATGTGTTGTGTAAACTTATGTGGGTCTAAAGGTGTCAAAATGTGGAGTTTGAAACATGGTCTGAAATCTGTCTCAGGCCAACAACACGAGACCCCATCGACGAACAATCGACTAATCGACGGGCCATCGATGGGGTCTGTCGATAGAGTCCGTCGATTAGACCACCCCAAATATGTCTAAGTTTGAGACGACGGAAGTGGACTATGGTCCATCGATTAATCGACGGGCCATTTTGCACGTCCGTCGTTTTATTCAGAAATGCTGTTTTGTTTGATTTTAAAAAATATGCTAAGTGTTAGACTATAGAAGTGGACAACGGTTCGTCGATTGACGAACGTCCTGTTCTGCAGGTCTGTCATTTTGAACTGAGAGTTCTGAAGATTTGAATAAGTGAATATATTCTAAGTGACAACTGGCGGACCCTATCGATGGTCTGTCGATTCATCGATGGCTCGTCGGTAGTGACCGTCAACCAATAGTGCAGGTCTTAACTGGAATGTGCTTTCTGTTTCCTTTCTTTGCTTTGTTTGTTTCGAGTATGTAGTAAGATTCCTATGAGACTAACAACTGCTTTACAGGTACATATGGCTCCCAAACCGGACATCGTTTATTCAAGTGGCAAGTCCAACTCTGTGGCACCATCCCATCGGATGATTGGCACTTTAGACGATGAGCGGCATCCCGAGTATGTCCCCCCAGGCACCAGCACTCCTATACCAGTTGCACGAGCCACTCAGTGTACCCCCCAAAAGGTGGTTCTGGCGTAGTCACTGCCTCTCAATATGATGAGGAGCACACACTGACCGGCACACCATTTGGGTCTACCTCGGGTTATGAAGGAGCATCTGGCTCCGAAGCTGCATCAAGATCAGAGTCTGCCCACTCTTCGGGGTCGAATGAGGCCATTGCCTCCGGTTTCGTACCACATATACCATTCAATATAGGAACCTGCCCACCAAGCCTCGTCTGATGAGGCTACTAGCTCAGAGTGTGCCCCGTCACCCCAGGCAGATGTCCCTGCACCGGTTGCTGAGGAGCCAAACTTGGGGTGCGTATATGGTCAATATCAGGTCTATATGGAAGCCAAGGTGCTAAATGACAAGGGGGTGATGACCCGATTAGTGACGGTTGAGCGTAGAGTTCTTACGGGGAGTCTTCACACAGTCCCTGATGTGCAGAGATTATTCACCCACCACAGCCTCGAGTGGATGGCTAGGAGTGTGGGGATGTATAGCGAGGAGATTTATTGAGAGGTCTACGCCTCCTATGTGTCGACTCTCAGAGGTTATTTGTATAGGCGAGCGAGACCTGTCAAACAACACCCACTCACAACAGTGCTAGTTCAGGGCTGTTGGGTGGATATTACTCCGGTCACCATCCGTTGTTTCATGTATGACACCTCCACCGATATTACTCGGGTCCTCTTGACTCCGAAATTTTATTGCTGGTAGGAGATGGTCAAAAGTGACCAGTTTCATAGGACCGTGGAGCAGAGAGAAGCGGGTAAGAGGTGGCTTTCTCAGCACATATCCATCGACGGTAAAGGAGTAGATTGGGTGTTAGACCCCAAAGGGCTGATCAAAAAGGCCAACCTCACTTTCACAGACAAGTTCTTCTGGCTGTTAGTCCGCCACCGCCTATCTCCGACGACAACAGATAATATTTTTACTTGGGATAGAGCGGTACTGGTAGCAGCCTTGGTGGTAGGTTTGGAGATCGACTTCGCGAAGCTGTTGATCACGGTGATACATGATAGGGATTTCAAGTCCTCCACTACTTACACATTCGCGCGTCTGATCTTCTACTTATGCAGGGATGTCAGAGTGCCCATTTGACACTGTGATACACTCTGCACTCCGGTTGGCACAGTTGATATAGATCTCATCAGGGATGAGGCCAATGTAGTGGCACCACGGAGAGGGCCCAAAGTTGAGTTGCAGCCGCTGAGTGAGAACTTGGCAGACACGGAAGAGTCAGCCCAAGGGGATGATCCTTCCACTTCAGATCCCGCTGAAACCACCCCGGCCGAGTCTGCCCACGCCGCTAGTAGAGCACTTAGTTCCTCCCGGTCTACTCCCACTTCTGCAACACTCTTATCTTTAGCGAGAGTCAAGATATTAGAGGCCAAATAGGCCACCCTGCTGCACCACATACATCCTTGGATGCAAAAGTCCATCGGCGAGGCTGAAGAGGGTGGCCTAGCAGACGGAGAAGAAGATTCAAGCGGTTCACCTAGCGCCTTGATGCATTTGTGCTGCAGATTCTTGCACACCCAACCCCCACCATTGACTTGACTACTCTTCAAGAGGCTGTGGCGAGTTTGCGAGCAGATGTTTACAATATTCTGGAGATGAGGGGGCGTGAGCCCGAGACTGGACCCGTTGAGCTAGTGGAGGACACAGTGCTTGCTGCACTATTCACAACCCCTACTGATCCGCCGCCTGAGCCACGTGGTCGTGCCAAGAGACACTGTTCTAGATGTACCACTGAGGGAGAGTATGCCCATGAGAGGAATAAGGAGCGGACAAACCTTGACGATGCAAGGAGAGCCTTTTAATTGATGAGGAGACCCGTCAGATGAGGCCTAGAGAGATATCTGCTGGGGCGTCTAGTTCCAGACAGGAGCCTGGGGAAAGGAGCATCACTAATGGTGGAGAGATTATTGTGGGAACCACTGAGGGTGGCCCTACAACTGATATTGCGACTTCTTGTAAACCGGACCCGCCTTTTTATTGATCGTCGGCGCTATGCGCCTCAGGTTTGCTTCACCTACCACTCTGTCTTAATATTTCTTATGCATTGGGGACAATTGCATGCTATTTAATTGGGGGTGGGGTAAATGGAAAGTGAGTGTTAGAGTGAAGTCTGAGTAGCCCAACTCACGATCCTCTCTTTGGGGTTTTCTTTCCTGTGTTCTTTTGCCCCAAGAGACTGATTATTTTATTGTTGAATCGACTTGTCGTTACTTGTACAAAGAATAAAATATGAAGCATGATAGCTAAAATTTGAATGATATCCCGTATAGAGAAAATGCTTCCTTGAATAGGTGTGAATGAGTTAAATGTGTTGGCTCTAATCATGACATAGATATGCATCCACTGCATGGCCCTCTAACGAACACCTAAACTAGGTATCTGACAATACGATAGGGTAATGAGGTGTAAAAAGAGTGCGAGGAATTTTGATTATTCCATTGTTGGTACCGAGCTAGAACTTGCCCGGTTGATCTAGCAAAAGGAATCTATGTTAGACAACTAGGAAATGATCATAGGCCCTTGTTCGAATTAGAAATCATCTAGCCTAAAGTGAAGTTAACCAAATGAATGTTTTATCCCTTTTTGATCCAAACCTATTGAGACTTTAATAGAATCATTTTTTTACCAACTCACCTTCCCTAGGTTTAATATGTTGGCCCTGGTCCCTCCTTGGACATGTATACCTCAACTTAGGCCAAAAGCCTAAGTTGGGGGTGGCTAATGTAGAAACTAACCTCGTCTTGTCCCTGACCCAACCTCGGGTAATGTGTACCTCAACACATGGCAAACCCATAAGTTGAGGGTTAATATTATGAGTGATGACCCAAAATGGGATATGAAAAGAGTTTAGTGTGAAAGGAAAAGAAAAAAGTGATCAAGAGATGTGACTTAGTCAAAATTATCAATTGAAAAAAAAAATTGAGAAAAGAAAGAAAAAGAGTTGAACAAAAAGAAGTAAGAGTCACCTCCACAAAGAACAAAGGGGGAAGCAAGATAAAGATGAAAAGAGAAGAAAAGTTGGGAATAAGGGATAATGAAAGAGGTAGGACGCTTAGCCGTAATGTTAAGGAGGGGAAAAGTCACTAAAATGTACCCATATGTACCATACCTGACCCAGAACCCACGTTACAAGCCAAGAAATTCCTATCGTGATCCTAGAGTCTAATGTGGTGATCTTAAGCAGTGAAAATAAGGTCAAGACTATGGCGACGAGAACTAACTAGCTGTGAATTTGTTTTGAGAGTGAGTGTTGAATAATTATCCTTGTACCCAAAGTTATAATCACTGTGCGAAAAAGGAGGATTTCTTTTGAAGTGAGGGCACTAGTTGCAATGTCGGAAAGTTGGTGCCTTGGTGAGAGGCATAAGATTAGCGGTGCCTGTGCATGGTGAGTTTGTGTCATGGTCTGTTCCACATGAATTTGTTTGTCGAACCTAAGAGAGTAAGCATGGACTAAATCAAAGAAAATGTTGGGATTGATAGACATGTGATTGCGGAAGCTTAAAAGAGTATACTTTTGTATAAAGTGTTGTGTTGAGTCATAGTGCGTCGCTTGAGGACAGAAAATGAATTTTAGTTGAGGGTGTTGATGTACCGTGGTTTCGCGGTACTTCCAATGCTTTTTCATTAAGATTTGTGTGTGTCTAGATCATTTTTGTAGTAGTTTTACCATGTATTTATCTTTGTTTTGCAGGAAACATGTCCAGAACCAAAACACAGAAGGCAACTAAAAAATAGTGTAGTGGCGACCCACGAAGGCCATCGACTGTCCGTAGATGGTGACCGTCAATTGAACCTCAGGCAACTGGAAAAACTCGGGGAAATCAGACCAAGTGTGGGACTACGGAAAGGATCGACGGTCCGTCAATTTATCGACATACCGTTCTGTTGAATCGTCGGGAAGTTCAGAGATAGTTCCAGTACCCGAAGTTGGAGAAGTTATAAGTATGAAGCAACGGAAAGCATTGACGAACCGTAGATGCATCGACGGACCGTGTTGTTGGTCCGTCGATTGATTCAGAGATGATGCCATATGAAGGACAAAAAATAATTCTAAGTCTGGACTAATGGAGGCAGTCAACGGTCCGTTGTTTCATTGACGGTCAATCTGTGGGGGTCGTCGATTACAACCGCATTTTTGGACAACTTTCCTTATTTTAATTCCTTTTAATTTAGGACAATGCTTTCTATGAATAGGGTTTAAAACCTCGTTTTTGGGGTTGAACATTATTACTTTTTATCTAGTTTGTGTTTGGAGATTGGGTTTTGCAACTTTAGCATTAATTCAATTTCTGGATTTAGTTTTCAGTGATTTCTTGTTATTTCAAGTTGATTTTCTAGATTTTCTTCGAATTGTAAAAGTAAGTTCATGTTTTATTGTTTACAAACTATTAATTGTGTTCCTATATGCATGGGTAACTATATCCACAACTAGGGTTGTGGGAACCATGGGTGATTAACAAAGTAAATCTAGCTTAATAACATTTCTCAAATAGGTTATTGCATGTATTGATAATTCTTTCGTTTAGAAGTTTTTTTAACGAGTGCACGCGTTAGAAATAGTTGTGTTGCTACTTGCCAGAGCAAGGTGGTAGTAATAATAAAAGAATTATCAACATAGATATAGTGGGATACTATCTAATAGGCTAGTCTCGATTGGTGCCAAGTAATAACTAAGTCATACATCGAATATGATGCTTAGTATGAAGTAAAGGTAAGGGCTAGTACCACGTAGACGGATCAAGGTACGGGGTGAAATTCTAAAAATGTCGGACTAAGGATTTAGAGATACCTAACTTATCACTCTGCATGCAAAACACTACGGAAGAATTGTTATAGCTAGGAATATGGCGTTATGAACCTATGGGGAACACATACGCTCTAGTTTCTCACAAAACATGATAAAAACTAAATCGTTGTTCCTTTTACTTGTTTTACTTAGAGATATTAAAGAAGTTTGTTTCACAAAACAACCCTTTAATTACCTGTTTTCGGAAAGAACTTCCCCCAATAGAAGTAATTGTACATTGAAGTTAAGTCCAAACTGTTTTCCTCGTGGGATGACCCCAACCTAATAGATGGGTTCTTTACTTGATACGACCCCTTATACTTTTTAGGGAGGTGTAATTTGAGTGTATCAATGATAATGTTAAGAGTCTTGTATGAGACCTCTTTGAGGTTGAGTACGCCGGTACCGTCTGAGGGGTGCTCCGCGTGCCTTACAAGATGTAGGGTGAGGACCTTTCCCCTCCAGCCCACTATGTTGATGCCCCAACCTCTCAATCTCCGACCTCCAATAAGGCCCCTAGCTCATCCAGAGTCACCCAATCTTCAAGATTTGTTGTTATACCCTTTGCTCGAGTTCAGAAATTTGAGGTTAACATGGCCACGCTGCTCCAACATGCCAGGCCATTGATGCAGCGAGATATTATAGAGTATGAGGTCAGAATGGAGACCATGATGGAACTGAAGGTCTAAGCTATTCATAAGCGCCTGCACGCCTTCGAATTGATGATCCTTGGTCGACAAAACCCAGCCACAGACCTCTCCTATTCCCATCCGATTTAGACAGTCTTTGGGCTGACCTTCAAGCCATTCTTGCCCTACCTACAGATAAGCCAGAAGCTGCACCTACTACATAGGTTGATGATACATTTCTTGGTGCTCTATAGAGTGAGTATGTACCGCAGTCAGAATCCACTAGTGCCCTAGGTAAGAGGCACCGATCTAGCCACAACTTTGAGATTATTGAAGATTCAAGTGAAAAGAAGAGGGAGCGCAATCAGAATGAGAAGGCTAGGAGAGCTTCCACAGTATATGAGGAGATGTGCAAGCAGAGGGTTCATTAGTGTGTTGCTGGTGCATCGAGTTTTGTGCCCTTTTTTTAGGTGGTTGTACGATGAGAGAGGATGTGAGCACTACTGATGGTGCTGAGATGATAGGCTGGAGGAATACTGATGGCGTCCCCATGTTAATTCAGCTGGCTCTGAGAAACCAAACCCACCCGCTGGTTGATAGTTCTTCTGTGCTATGTGGCACAAGTTTGCCTCAACTAATCTATTACTCTTTACTTTATTTGCATTAAGGGAGATTTCACTATATTTATAAGTGATAGGGTTAATTCTGAGTAACCCAACTCATAGTCCTCTCTTGGGGTTTTCTTGCTTGGGTTCTCTTTCCCCAAGAGACTGTTTAATTTTTGTTTTACCGGCATGTGTTAGGATTGTATGTGAAGAAGCAAGAGAAAGAATAAAACATGATGTCATAATTAAGAATAAAAAATCATACCTGTCAAAAATTATGATATCTGTTAAAATATGTCGGCTAGAATGAGTTGAATGTCTTTGCTCTTGATATGACATGATAATGAACAAAATTGACCACATGACTTACGATAAACATGAACTGGGTAACTGATAATATTATAATGTGACAATGTTCCAAGAGTGAGTGAGAATAGTTCAATTGTTCAGACAAGTTTGTGTCAATCTAGAACATGCCCAAATATTCCTGCTAAGATAATCCACGCTTGAGCCTAGGAAGTGATCATAGGCCCTTGTTCTATTAAGTCCAATAATTACCTAAAACAATCCAACCACATGAAATAAATGCTCCTATTGTACCAAATGATTTATGCCTGAAACAGACCATTTCCTTCGAAGTTCCTAACTCACCTTCCGATAATCAATTGTTTTTGGCCCCGGTCCATCCTTGCACATGTACACCTTGACTGAGGCCAAAAGCCTAAGTTCATGGTGGCTAACGCAAAATTGACCTCAATTTTGGCCTTGGTAAGACATCGAATATTGTGAACCTCAACTAATGGAACATCAATAAGTTGAGCGTGGCATTGAAAGTGGAAACCGAATTAAATAATGGTATGAAAAGAGTTGGGTGTTGAAAAGAGAAAAAATAAGTGAGAATAGGATTTGTCTTTGTTCCAAAGAAGCAAAAGATGATGAGAAAAAAAAATGAAAGAAGAAAATGCATGCAAAAGAAGAAAGTAAGAAACTAAAGGGCTACAAAGTCTGAAGTCACATCCATGGTTGAAAAGAATCAAGGGAAAGAAGGTAAAATGGTAAGATGTCAAATAATAGGGAAAAAAGGAAAAATAGACTAATGTGATGTAAAATAGGGCAAAAATAGTCGAAAAAGTAATGTACAACACCTGACCCTAAGCCTACATTACACACGAAGAAAGTCCTATAGTGATCCTAGGAGCTGTTCTGAGAGTCTAAGTAGTGAAAATAAGGGGAAGCCTATTGTATTGAGGACTAACTGTACTAGAAATTACTTTTGAGCGTGAGTGTTCAATGAATCTTTGTGATCAAAATTATGCTTATTGTGTGAAGAAGGGATTTCGTTTGAAGTAAGGGCACTAGTTATGTTCTTGGAAAGTTGGCACCTTGGTGATAGTGAGACAGTGTATGATGTGAGTCTGTTGGTAGATTTTTATAATATCTTGATCCGCATGAGTTAGCTTATTCAGTCTAATAGAGAAGATTTGCACTCGATAAATGTGTCGGGATAGAAAGCATTATGATTGCTTGTGCTTGAATGTTAGATTCTATACAAGTGTCGTTTAGAGTCTTATTGTGTCGCTTGAGGAGTGACAATAAATTTAAGTCGAGGGTGTTGATATATCGTGATTTTACGTTATTTTTAATACAATCTAATTAGGATTTGTGTGTTTATAGGTCCATTTTGTATTGGTATTAATGTGTTTTTATCATGTTTGCAGGAAATAAGTTCAGACGTTAAAGTTTGGAGACATCTAAAGAAATGTGGCAGATCAGGCCACCTAAGGACATGACCTACGGATAGTAGGTATTCTCGGTCCGTAGGTGAAGGTGTAGATTGATGCGCAAAGCTTGAAGAGCAAATCAGTGAATTTCTGAATAAGTGTGGAACCACGACCATGATCGACGAACCATAGTTCGGCCTACGGATCGTACTGCAAGTCCGTCAAATGATTCCGAAAAGGTGTTCATGTACCTAGTTTTATGAAACAGTATGAGACCACAGAGGGAGATCCATAGACCATGGATCTATTCAAGGTCCAACCTATGGAGCTGTCAAAATTATTGAGAGTTGATGATTTTAAAGTTGAAAAATTGCCGAAGTGCCAGCTCACAAAAGGGACTCACGGAGTGTAGGTCAGTGTAATTAGGTCAGTCTCATCAATAACAACCGCGTCCAGAAAGTGTATTTCCTTATTTTCTTACCTTTTTAATTAGGACATGTTTTTCTATAAATAGGGAATGTTACCTAATTTTGGGGGGTTAGACATCATTACTATTGTTCTAGTTTTTGGCTATGGAGATTAACTTGCAACATTAGAAATTCTTGATTTCCGATGTTTGATTTTAGAAGATTTTTTATTTGAAATTCAAGTTAAAATTCTGGGTTTCCTCTATTCATTACGTAAGTTCATGATTTGTTCACCTAAAAATATGAATCGTGATCTTGCTATTATGGGTTACTAAATCAACAACCAGGGTTTTGAGAACCATGAGCTATTAATAATGTATTTTTCGTGAGTAGTGTTTTTGTATGCATTGATAATTCTTTCGTCTACATGTCGTTTTAATGGTGTCCATTGTTAGAACTCGCCTTGTTTCTACTTGCCGGACCTAGGAGGTATATCATAAGAAAAGAATTATCAACATAGATTTAGTGTGATACTATCGAATAGTCTAATGTCAATTGGTGCGTGGATGAAAACTAAGTCATATGTTTATGTGATGTCTAATATGAGGTAAAGGTAAGGGTTAGTAAATTCTACACACATAGAAGGACCAAAGTGCGGGGTGAAATTCTCTAGTTGCCGGACCAAAGAATTAGAGATACCTAACTTATCACTTTGCATGTAATACACAAGGAAAGGATTGTTATTTCTAAGATTACCGCGTTATGAGATTATGGGGAACACATATACCCTAGTTACTCTCTGTCATTGATAATAACAAAGTTAAAATCATGCTGAGTTTTTACATAATAACAATCAATCATTTTTTTAACCCCCATCCCCCCCCTCCTTTTACTTAGTTGTCTCGCAAATAATTTGGCTAAACGATTTTAATAGTGAGTTAAGTTTAAGTCTAAACCATATTCCTCGTGGGATCGACCTGAACCTACAAGTTGAATTTTTACTTGATAATGATTGCTTATACTTCTTTAGCGAGGTGTAATTTGAGCGTATCAGATGACCGAATCCTTAAATAGGATTGCCTACACATCTTGCTGGAACATAAAATCATGTCTCGCATGAAACTGAACAGATTTCTTAGAGAAACATAATATTTTCCATCAATGGGTGAGAGAATTGAAATATTGGAGGAATGAATTTGTCAACGTGGAATAAAGGAAAAAAGTTGGTTGATCAAAGTAGATCCTTGGTGTCGAGAATCTTTCATAATACCATCATTGAGAAAGGTTGGCCCATGTCCTTTGTCTAATGAACGTCTCTCGTGATTCCTCAAGACTTCAGGAGGATCATTATAAATGTTACCTCCAGTTCTAGTAAAGATACATGCGGAGTTCAGATATAACTAATATAAGTAAAGTTGTCAAAATAAATTATATAACAGAAGATAAATTTTAAAGCTGAAGTCGTTCAGCTTGTCTTGATCTGGATGACATCTCATAACCTTTGTCATTGTGTCACGCAATCTGTAACATTAAAAGAATGTTTTGTAAATCACGATTAAGTAAAATGAAGAAATTTAGAAATGAGTAAAAGTAGAAATCATCTGAAATATGATGATGGTTTTGTGGGCCTAATGATATCCTGTGACGTCATAATTTCTATATCCAATGAAAAATTCTTGATTTTTGAGAGATTGATTAATGTTTGATTTGCCTTGCCATTCTAACGCTCCTCTAATGTCGGGTTTACAATCTTGTCTGGTCTTGAAATGTAGATTTATAGAATTTTTTTGGACTCATCAAAATATATTGCTCCAGTATAAAACATAGGACTCATGAACTTTCTTGTAATTTTTTATTGAGTTTTTGAGATTCTCTCAAAAAATTTGTCTAGATTGCAACTTTGAAATGACCCCTGACTATGACTTGTAGGAGAAAGTCTTTTTCTAACGAATTTTGAGATTCTCTCAAAATTTTATTTCAGTTTCCATTATAAAGGGGTATGAAAATCTTACTGGGAATATGACTGAGCCGGTGTAGCACCTACATATCCCGCTAAGCAAGAATCAGGTTAAAAGTAGTTCCAATGTATATAAAAGGTGCTTACAAAGGAAATTAAATCATAACGTGCGATTACAAGAAAATAAAATGATAAACTACAATTACAAAAATAGAAAACAATAACTTCAAAGCAAATCCAAATGGAACCGACATTATAACTTCCAAAAACATCATTCTGCTTTGTAATTGATTACACTAACATTTACTATTTCTGAATGGGCAACGGGTTGGTTTTCACAATCACTGGATCTTTTGTAAGATTAACCACTTTGTTGGTCAATCAGGTCTTGAACATTGTGATTAAATGTGATACATTTCACGGTATCATTTTCAACCTCTTGAGTGATAAGCACAACATTTACTTTGGTCATACAATCTACTGAAGTATTCAACACCTTGGCCGTTTTGAACCTATAAAAAATATTAGTCAATGGTTTCGACAATGGAATGAAGAATCTTGGAGGTTTTCTCTCAAAGTTGGGGCGAGGCACATTAGTTTGAAGTATTTGCATTGGTCGTGGAGAGCGATAAGTTAACTTCATGTTGTAGATATGGTATTGTGAAGTGTGATAACCTAGAGGGTGTTGACGGTTATATGAGGTAGATCATCGAGTCATTACCATCATAACTTCTTTATCTTTTTTCTTTCCACTTGTGAATGAACCACTTCAGAATGATTTATTAGTAAACTCCCATGTGGTCAGACTTAGTACTCTCCCACACTTGATATCATCTTCAATTATTTCTCCGGCTTTGATAACCTCACAAAATGTCTTTCCACCCATTGTCACTATTTGGTCATAGTATTTTAAGTCTTGCGCTTTAATGAAGTAGGTTGTCATTTCTTACAAACAAGAAGCTTCTTATCCAGTTCCAACACAGTTCAAAAAACTAAAAATTTTAAGAGCAAAGCATGGAAATTTAAGAAACTCCTAAGACGAGAAAAAATTAATACTTAGAGTGTGTTTGGTATGAAGGAAAACATTTTCTGGAAAATGTTTTCCAATTTTCCCTTGTTTGGTTGGGACAAAAGTTTTGGAAAATATTTTTCAAATCAACTCATTTTCCTCAAAATTAAGAAAAATGACTTCCCTTAAAAAATTAAGGAAAACATTTTCCAAAACTCTCCTCCAATTTCAAATTACATTTTTTTGGGGGAAAAACATCAATTTAAAAAAATATTTTCAATTTCAAAATTTTATTTTTTTCACCCGATCCCTGACCCCACCACCACCGGCCACCCCCCCCCCCCCCCCCCCCCCCCCCAAAAAAAATTATTTTTTAAAAATATTTTCAACTTCAAATTTTTATTTTAAACTCCTAACTCCCCCACCCTCCACCCCAAACCCCCCAAAAAAAATTGTTTTTTAAAAATACTATCAACTTCAAAATTTTATTCTTTCACTCCTACCTTTCCATCCAACCCCACCCCTCCACCCGCCCCAACCACACCCTCCACCCCACCCCCATCCCACCCCACTTCCACCACCGCCCCCAAAAAAAAATTGATTTTAAAAAATATTTTTAATTTCATAAATTATTTTTTACTATAGTAAAAATAAAAGATTTCTCTCAAAAACATTTTTCATTCATAAATCAAACACTAAAAATCATTTTTGAAAAATATTTTCTACTCACCAACCAAACATGAGAAAATAAGTCCAAAATCTACTTATTTTCCAGAAAAACATTTTCTAGGAAAACATTTTCCAAGGAAAACATTTTCCTCCATACCAAACACACCCTTAGACTTAGTTTTAAGTCTAATTAACCAACTAACACATTCAAGTTTCAAATTAGCATATTGTTAGCCATAAACTACTCTTCTCTGATTCTTAAAATTGCCTTACTTCAGTCTTGGCTTCAACATCCAAAAGTGTCATTGTCACTTGGCTTCAACTCTATCCCAAAAGACGCAAATATGAAAATTTTCCTTGCTTTGCTCTTTAAAGATCAATTAATTGTTGCAGTCGCTTCATAAAAATATGTCACAGTCACATCATGCGATTAATTGTCAAAAAGATGAACAGCCTCAAACATTTGTTGCTTCATTCAACTATGACCACAGCCTTATAATTGTAACTTCTTAGTAGAAGAATGACTCTCCATGTGGACGTGCTTCGGAGATGGAAAAGTCCAAAAAAAATTTATTCCTCCCTCTTATTTTATTTTTTGCCTTAGCCTCCAAAAAAAATGTAATTCTACTCAATTTCATATTAACATATTTTTCTATTGCCATATCTAAAAATAAATTACAATTAAAGTAGGAATTATAATCTCACTCAATTTCATGTTAATATATCTCTTCTATTGTCTTTGCCAAAAGGGAATTGTAATTGAACTAGGAAGTGTAATCAAAATATATTTCATATTCATATATTTTTTTTGTTATCCTATCATAAAAGGAATTTAATTGAAGGATTATATTCCCATCATATTAAATCTATAATAGAAACATTATCTCCACAATTTTGACTTCAATTACAGATTGTGAGCTATGACAAAGGGGAGAGCATCAGAAAGGTAATCGCCTTGTTTTTTTCAGATTGTGGTCACTTGTTTTTACAGCTTGACATTTTTGCCGTATAACATTCATATCTAATTGTACAAACGTCGAAATCATTAATGGTTTGGTTTTCTAGAAACTAGACTTCTTGATCTCTAACATATCAAAAATTCAGAACTTATTATCTTCATAATATTTTTGGATGATTATTTGAAGTAGCTCTTGTTTCTATCATGCTGAAAATTCTAGATTTGTGCGGATTTACTAAAATCTCATATCTTGATATAGGAACGACAAAATCACAAGCCACTTGATTATTCTGAATCTAGACACAAATGTATACAATATATCCTAAATTCAAAACTTAAAATCTTTGGGATTGTTTCAGATATGATTACCAATTCATCTTCAGATTTTGGTGCACCAAAAGTTTCAGATTTGTGCAATGACACAAATAAAATTGTATCTCAGAGTAGAAGTATCAAAATTGCACTTGATTCTACAGAAACTAGACACAAAGACTGAAACATCCAAAAGTTAGGATTAAAATCATTTGATAATATTGTTGTAGGAAATTTTTATAAGTTAACTTTAAATTCTGTCACATATATGATTTCAGCTATTCGTTGACTCACATAATATTTTTATATCTTTATGTCGGAACGTCATAGCCAAAAAGGTTTATTATAGCTAGAAACTATAATTTAAGGGCTTCATTATCATTAGGAAAATATTGTTTCAAGTCTAACATATTTAGCATAGCATGACTTCCAAGTCTTAAACGTCTTGATGGGTAACAATCTATCTATTACTTGTATTTTATTTGTATTGTCCTTTTTTTGTGTGTGTAACTTTTTTTGTAGAGAATTATCAGACAAACAGTTGATCTTGTGGTGTGAAGGGATCTGTTTAACGTCCCCGACTTGAAGATAACTAACTTGAGGCTTTACAAGGTCCTGGATACTTGAGCGCAATGTGTAGAGGGTGTGTTTAACATCCCCCCTTTGGAGATCACTCAATGGAGGCTTTACTAGATCCTGAATAATAGAGTATAAGGTGCGAAAGGATGTGTTTAACATCCCTGGCATGGAGATCACTAACTGAAGGATCTACTAGATCCTGAATGCTTGAGCATAAGGTGTGAAGGGATGTGTTTAACTTCCCCACCTTGAGGATCACTAATTGGAGGCTTTACTAGATCTCGTATACTTGAGCATAAGGTGTGAAATGACAAATTATTTTCCACCTTAAGGTATGATAATTTAAAGATCCATTTATAGATAAATTTCGTGGAAAGGTCAGCTTAAGGTGCAAAGGAACAAATCTTGACCAACTTTAGGTATGGAAATTCAACAACATGCATATTTGGAGAATTTGAAGACTTTAACTTGCAAACATGAAGCTTGAAGCCTTCAACTTGCATACTAGATATAATGATTTGAAGAATTCTACTTACATACTTGGAGGATTTGAAGACCTAAATTTGCATACTTGGAGGATTTATAGACTTCTACTTAAATAATTGAAGAATTTTAAGACATCAATTTGCATACTTGAAGGATTTAAAGATATCGCCATGCATACTTAGAATATTTGAAGACTTCAACTTGCATATATAAAGTATTTGAAGACTTAAACTTGCAAACTCAAAGAACTTGAAGACTTCTACTTGTATCCTTGAAGAATTTGAAAAGTTTTACTTACATGTTTGGAGAATTGGAAGACATCAACTTGAAAACATGAAAACAAAAACATAAAATTTCGTATTGTCTCAATATAGTCATCTATTACAATATTCAGAATGAGAGAGCGACACACATCTCATACAATATAATCCAAAAAAGAAATACAAGAAATTAACTACAATGAGATAACATTCATCCCCAAATAATGAGGACTCACCAACAAGCTATAATTATAAGAAAATCCAATCTTTATAACAACGATGATCACCTTGAGAACCGGACCCTACATTTGGGGGAAATGTAGAAAAAGTAGGCGCTAGTACAATAATGCACTAAGTATGATAGTCATGCATAAAAATCTTGAAAACATGCTAAAAAGGACATTTCATTTGAATGCATGAAATTTTCTAAGTTAAAACATCATTATAATGATAGTTGTAAATCATAAGTCAGAAGCATATTCATTACATTGATCATCATGGCATAAAAGAAACATATCATAAATACCCTCAAAGAATATGTGTGCAACGCATGAATAAGACCCCATAAATCTCACCCATGCTTAGTAAAGATTCTTGAGTAACCATAGTTCATAATTACTATTCTTGTTCATATTTTTGCTACAGTGGGAATAAGCCTTAACCGACATAGATCATGTCAGCTTAACATGGAATCCTCAAACACCCCAAAAATCCAATGACCTAAGCTAGAGCCTCATATTATGAATAATGAATTAAAAATGGTTAAAATGATGATTATAGACCTAAACTACCGTAATTAAACTTTTTTGGCATTATTAGGGTCTAAAAATAAAGGCACGACCAAGACGCTCGGAATCTAGTCTTTTATGTGTCGGTGTGATCTAGTATGTTCTTCATGTTTTTATGTGTTATTTGTAGTAAAATATCAATGGAGGTGAGACTAGTTTCTTAATAATAGTGTTTAGGGTCAAAACGTACGGGCACGACTCCCCAAGGACCAACCTAAGGGTCCTTAAGGAGGACCCAAGATTTGGTCAAGAAACTGCCAAGGCAGCGCGCAAGAAAGGGTTCAGGGAGCTAGTCCGCGTCGCGGACCTTCTCCACCAAGGACCAAAAAGTTTGTCCATATCCCGAACGTTTTCTTGGACCTCTCTATCTTAAAACAATATTCCAGAAACTTCAGGGAACACCTTAGCGACGCGGACTTGTTCCGTGACAAAAATTCCAAAAATAAAAGTCAAGTTAGACTTATTGAAAAGATTCAACTAGTGAAGGGGTGTTTTGGGTACTTTGGTATTTATTATAAACGGTTTTTAAGTCACTTATACCCAATTCACCAATAAAAAACAAAACCCTCAAATTGAAAATCAAAAGCTCTCCCTTCTCTCTAAATTCTCTCTCTACCCAAATCCTCCATTGAAGAACTTTCAAGTTGCAAGGAAGAGGGTCAATTCTCAGAGGTTTCAATCTGAATTATGTGGGCTTCTCAATACTAAGTTATGGTGACTTTTTATCTAGAGTTAGATTTCTCTGTAGAGCCAATTCTCAAATAGTTTTCAAATTTCCAAAAGATGATCAAAACCCAATTCTTCCTCAAGCTCATGGGTTCTTGCATCAAATGGTTTCAAACGAATTGTTATGATTATATTATGGTTTAGTTGATGATTTCTAGTGAAAAACTCCATGAACCCATCATCCTTCTAATTCCTTCATTTTTTATTGTATAGTGGGTTTGATAATTGGGATTGTCTATGGATGGAACTGTGTTTAGATTGCTTTATAGTATTGATTCTTATTGTTATCTATCTCTATATATGTTGAATTGTTGATGTAAGGATGTTTTTGTGATCTCGGACTTATGAGCATGATGGTGGGTGAATTCTCTTGTTGTATTGGAATTTGAATAATGGTGAATTGTGATATTGTTGAATGGTGATTGATTCAATTGCTTAGAACTGTAGGATTGCTTTTGTATGGGTTGATCAACTTCTAGTGGAGGTGATTACTTCATGTTCTTATTATTATTGTGATCTTGATGGTTGTATGAGGTTAATTAAAGGTGTTTATGTATTTATGTGGAAGATGGGCATATTGTAAAGTTTTTATATGATGTTAAGATTAATTTGTATAAAGTTATGTGATAGTGTGAATGAAAGCATGTTTCCACTAAAGGTTGGTATGTGATGATTATAGACTATAAAGAGTCTCTATATGTTGATATGGTGTATTGTTTAGGTAAACCTAGTTGTCCCTACTTGATACATGAATGATAAATGAGGTTTTATAGAGTATGTGTTGAACCGGTAGACCTAAGAATGGTGCCCCTTCTTGATGAGTCCACAACCCTAAGTGAATGTGAAACCTTGAAGATTAAAAGAAGGTTAATAATGAAGTGAACCGAATAGACCTAGCATAATAACCATTTCATGAATGAGCTATCCTAATGAGCCTTGATCGGTAGACCCTTGTGGATCCCTTCTTGGTATTGGTATTATGAGTTGGTAGGGATTAGAAATGGTACCTTCTAAAATACTATTATGTGAATGCACTTACTCTATGAGAACCAAGGCAAATCACTGAGTGGATATGCTTAAGGTAGTATTTCTACTTAAAGTATGAGACTAGAGTAAAAAAAAGGCTTTTGATATCCCCTATACCATATGCGTACATGGGATGTGTCCTTAGTTCTAACTTTTGCAAGTAGAAAACCTTCCATGGTGTGGGCTCCTATGACACCGGATTCCATACGTATCTAGTGTGGTCTATGTTGGTTAATTCCTATTCTCATCATGTGGGATGTCCACTTTAGCTATTTGAGAGGTTCTACAACACGTAGGTAGTAAAATGGGATGTTATCTACACATGGGACGAGTAGGCTTTGAAGGTACTAGAGTGGGTTCCCTAAGTCTTCCAAGACCATAATGTGAAGTCTTTTAAACATATGAAAGTCTCCTTTGGTATCTCTAGTGATGATTGTGGACTTGTTGTGGCTGTGTTGGAAAGTAATATCCTTATCTTAGGTAGTCTTAAGGAACTGTTAGGTGTGTATTGAGGTTTTATGGGTGGTCTTTTCATATCTTACTTAAGTGGGTCTTAGCATAACCTTAGATAGAGGGTGTAAATTGTTAAATAGGTTACTTTATGATTATGGTCATATCTTGTGGATTATTGGCGTATTATCTTGTATGTTGATGATTGACTTGAATGATGTCTTTTATACTTGGGTTATGAGACTTTATCAAAATAGCATGATACTTGTATTATTATATCCATGTTTGTGAGTCCTCATGTTCGAGGACACTACACCTATGATTCTAGCTTTAGTTTTTTGTATATTGAGAGACTTTTGTATTTCCTATTATAGACATTCTGTTTGATGTAAGGGCTAAGTCCCAAATTCTTAATTCGTATGTGTATATGGTATTGTGGGACTAGATATTCACTTATTTATAAAGACTTCTTTTAAAAGTGTTGTTGGCTTCAAGCCTTACGATTTTGTCTTAAAAGTTTTGAATTTCATACTATTTTATTACAATGCAATGAATGAATGTTAAGGGCTTGTATAAGACCTCCGAGATGTCGAGTTTGCCGTGTCACGACTTGGGGGTGCCCCAGATCATTACAAATTTGATGTTACCTACCACCAAAAGGTTTTTCCTACTTGCCTAAGCTAGAACCATACTCTTAGCTTAGGTGGATCTACTAGCTAAATAACCTATGGGGGCACATAGGTTATGATATAAGGAGATTGCTAATAGAAATATGGACTCAACTTAGGTATAAAGTTTCCATCTCATGAGACCTACTTTGGGAACCCGTACTCAACTAGTGTAGAAGGTTCCATTGAGAAGCCGGACTCAACTGGCATACAAGATTCCATCTCATATTCAATATCAACTCGGTGCTAAGCATCAATGCCCAAGGAGTACATATTCATTCTTGACTTAAGTTCATATTTATGGAAGAATGTATTGAAACCCAACAAAACATATTTCCGAAGATAACTCATTAGGTTATGAGTGAGAATAACCTTTCTTCACCAATGTCTAGAATTACTCTCAAAAGTATACAAAGGCATGTTCCATAATTTATCTCATAAAGCATATAGGAAACTCTTACTCAATGCACAACAACATGAAGAAAAGCAATCATAAAAACTGACTTTCTTACTAAACATGAATTTCTGAGGAACATGCATAAAATAAGGAAATCATGGACAACACATATAACATATCTGACCCCCAAAACTAGAAAATTCAAGAGGATCTACTCACCTCAAGATTGAAATGGAGTAGAAGGAAACAAATAAGGATATCGGGACTTCATATCGGCCTCGGCCTCCCAAGTATCACAATCAACTAAGTGATTTCTCTATAAAACCTTCATTGAACCTATTTCCTTGTTTCTCAATCTCATGACTTGTTGGTCTAGGATCTCTACCAGAACCTCTTCGTATGAAAAAATTCTGTCAACTCCAAACCAGTCTAGGTGAATAATGGATGTCGCATCTCCAATACACTTATTAAGCATGGAAACATGAAATACTAGATGAATCAACGCCAACTCATTTGGAAAATCCAACTCTTAGACAACCTTCACAAAATGTCTCAAAATTTGGTATGGGCCTACATACTGGGGACTAAGTTTCCCTTTCTCGCCAAATCTCATCACACCCTTTATGGGTGAGATTTTCAAATAAATACATTCATTAACCTCAAACTAGATCATTTCTTCTCAGATCGTCATAAGTCTTTTGTCCACTTTGAGCCGTTCTTAACCTCTCTTTAATAAGTTGAACTTTCTCAATGGCTTAGTACACTATATTGAGACCTATCAAAGAAACTTCATCAACCTCAAACCAGCCAACCGGAGACCTACATGTCCTACCATAAAGTGCTTCAATGGGAGTCATACCAATTCTCGGGTGATAGCTATTAATGTAGGAAAACTTTATTAATGGAAAGTGGTCGTTCCAATTTACCCTTGAAGCCTATTACATATGCCCTTAAGATATCTTCAAATATTTTGATGGTACACTCCACTTGACCATCAGTTTGGGGATGAAAAGCCATGCTAAGCTTAACCTTAGTACCAAGCCCTTTTTTGAATGACTTCCTAAAGTGAGAAGTAAAGTGAGTACAATTATTGGAAATAATAGGTAGAGGAACTCCATGCAATTTCACCATTTCCCTTATATGCAACATAGAATAGTCTTCCACCAAAAAACAAACCTTGACGGGACTAAAGTGGACTGATTTTCTCATCTGATCTATAATTACCTAAAACGAATTATGTTATCTCAGGGTGCGGGGTAAACCAGAAATTAAGTCATGTTCATAGCATCCCACTTCACAGTGGGAATACTTATTTCTTTGGAAAAGCCTCCCGGCCTTTGATGTTAAACATTAACTTGTTAACAATTAGGAAATTTGGCTACAGATCCAACAATATCTTTCTACATCCCATACCACAAGTAGGCTTGTAGTAGATCACAATACATCTCTGTAGCTCCCGGGTGAACAAAATGCCGAGAATGATGAGTCTCATCAAATATTCTTTCTCTCAAACCATCCACATTCAGAACAAAATAACCAACCTTGGTAGCGAAGAACAACATCTCCCCTTAGGAGTAAGCCTCAATGAATTTCTTAAGTACCGCTTCTTTCATTTCTACCAAAATAGGATCAAGGTATTGTTCAGACATCACATCCATAACAAAGGACAATTCGAAACCATTATGAACATGAAACCTTAGTGGAATCCCATGGTTGAACACCTAGTTGGGCCAACACATGCACATCAAGAACCAACTCTTTTTTTTTAATCATGTATAGGAGCCACACTAACCATGGACAACCTACTAAGTGCATCTGCTACCATATTAGCTTTGTCAGGGTGATAAATATCACTCATGTCATAATACTTCAATAAATTGAACCACCTTTGTTGATGAAAATTCAAGTCATTTTGACTTAGCACATATTGTAGACTCTTGTGATCGGTGAAAACATTCACATGGCCCCCATACAAATAAGTCCTCCTTATTTTAAGGCAAATAGAACCACCGCTAACTAAACGTCATGGATTTTAAGTTGCCTTGAATGATAGGCAATCACTTTATCTTTTTTCATGAGCACGCATCCCAACCTAACTCTAGAGGAATCACAATACACCACAAAACTATTTGTACCTTCTGTTAAGGTCAACACCAGAGTTGAAGTAAGATTATCATTCAACTCTTGGAAACTTTTCTCACATGCTTATAACCACTCAAGCTTAGCTTTCTTTTGATTCCAAGCCGTCAAAGAAGATACAATTGAAAAAAATCCTTCAACAAACCTTCTATAGTACCCGGCCAAACCCAAAATGCTTCTAATGTAAGAGCGAGTTGGCGGTCTAGGCCAACTCTTGACAACATTCATCTTCTTATGATCTACCTCAATACCCTTGCTTGTCTAAATATGACAAAGGAAAGCTACATACCTTAAATAAAATTCACATTTATTTAACTTTTAAGAAATTTGTTGGTATTTAAGAACATGCAACGCAATTCTCAAATGGTCCACATGTTCTTCTTCACTCTTTTAATAGATAAAAATATCATCGACAAACACAATCACAAACATGTCTAGGTATTGCCTAAACACTCTATTCATCAAGTCAATTAATGTTGCCATAGTATTAATCAACCCAAACGAAATAACCACAAACTCATATTGACTATACAAGGTTTAAAAAGTCGTCTTGGGAATATTTACCACTATCACCCTCAATTTTTGATAACCCGAATGAGGAACAATCTTACAGAAATAACTAGCCTATGGAAGTTGGTCAAACAAGTCATCTATCCTTGGAAGAGAATATCTATTCTTGATGGTAACTTCATTCTATTAACGATAATTGATGTACACTCTAAGAGACCAATCTTTATTTCTAATAAACAACACTAGAGCACCCTCAAGGAGAGAGATTGGGTTGGATCAAACCTTTATCTAGTGACCTTTAGTTGCTCTTTCAACTCTTATAACTCTGTCGGAGCCATTTTATAAAGAGGAATAGATATAGGTGATGAGTCCACAAATTCGACTCATCTAGGGCCTTATTTTAATGCAAATGGTGTCCTCAATTGTGTATTTTATCTCGATATCTGATAAAACTTCTAAGGGTTTGGTAGGAGAATGGACACATAGGCGCAAAAAGGAAGCAAAATAGAAGAAAAGATTTGAAGATGCAAAGTGTGCATTGCCAAGCACACTTGGAGATACGCCGTATAGCAGAGTTCTGCCTTCTTTTACAGCAAGTGAGCCGTAAAGGAAGTGGATCAAAAGGCAATGAAAAGAAGTAGTCAATGATTCGCCGAATAGTTTTATGAAGAAGAGTTATTCCACCCAACGTTACAGTATGCATAGATATAAATACAAGGAACAAATAATGACGAACAAGTGAAAGGGAGAATCGTTGAATCACTCGGTGATTCACGACTAAAATGTTAATGGATCCACAAGCACTAAATCTGAAGACTATAAATACTTAACTCTTTTTTTTATTTAGAGAAGAATATTTGGAGAGATTTTTAGAGAGAGAAACATTAGACACTTCATATATTATTTTAGAAACTTTGTTCTTAAGGTTTCTCTTAAGTTTGGAAAGGGTTTTGAGGAATCTTGAAGGAAGAAGTTCTTCTTCCAATCTTAGAAGTGGGTCATCTACATTTATCTCCTTTACTATTTTTAAGGTTTAATCTCTTATACCCACTTCAGTTTTTTATCATTTTAAGTATATTTGATTACTACTTGATGTGTGGCTAAAAAACCAATTCTTGGGGTGTGATTTAGCAAAAATGTGTTGATATTACTGTTTGGTCTTGCTTGTTGATATGATTATATGAATTTTAATGGTGATTTAATCTAGTGGTTGTTGTTTAATTTAATAGGTTTGTAATTGCAAATACAAAATCATCCATGTGTTTTAGGCTTTTCCGAGAGGGAGGTCACGAAACCAAGACCACTAGACTGATGGCCTAAGGAGTGGGTCAATGGAGGTTCAGCCTAAGAGGGTGAGCCATAGTCTCATATTCAAGCACCCTCTATCGAATGTTCAGGGTGTGGGTAAGGCGTAGGCTGGTTATTTTAGATGAGTGCATGTTCGAGAGGGACCCATTTAATGGTAAGTTCCCGAGAGGGAATATACTTTCACCTAAAGCTTAGACTAATCACCATTTTCTTTCGAATGTTCTTATCAAAAGCATATACCCATTAGTTTGTGGCAACATATATTGCGGTAACACCCCAAGAACTTTCTCCCATACTTTATTTGTTCTTTGTTTTTGCTAATTTTACTACTAATGATAAAACCCCTTTTTGATATTTGACACTTTGGTGTCTCCAATAATACTTGTTTTATTTTAATATTCTAAAATGTCTTGAGCTATCACTATATAGAACGGAATATTAAGTAGCGACTACTTTTACTACCACTCCCTTGGCACAAGTCCACAACCCTTGGTTTGGTTACTTTACTAGCTTCGATTCGTAGACACTCAAACTGTAGGATAATGTCATTGATCAAGAAATATAAAAGATGCACAATATTGAAACATCAAAATGGTGCCGCTGCCAGGGAGTGGTGTCACATTAAAATGTAGTTAGTTATGAGTTTTAGTTCTTTGTAGTGTAGTTTCTACTAATTAACGTTTAGTTTTGTTTTATTTGTTATTGAAAATTCCTAGGAAGTATGAGTGTTAACGGTAGTAATGGAAGTCAGGTAGGCCATCTGGATAACATTGGCAATCTGAACAATGTCCAGGAGCCCAACATCTGTGACCCACGTATCATGGGAGGTATCAAGGCCATCTGCATAACTCCAATAGAGGGAAACACAGTATTCAACATAACTAGTACCATGTTGAAACTTTTGCAATTAAAGGGACTTTTTAGTGGATTAGCTCACGAGGACCCGCATGAGCACCTATGGAACTTTGTTGATATGTGTGGACCATTCTCGTTCAAAAACATCTCTCAAGAATAAGTTCGACTAAGACTATTCCCTTTCTTGTTGATAGGCCAAGCTTTCAAGTGGTTAGATGAGTTGCCACGCAACTCAATCACTTCATAGGAGGAACTGGTAACAGCTTTCAACATACAATTCTTTCTGTCACGCCCCGAGCTACCCCTGAGACGCGGACACGGAACCTAGGACCACAAGTGATCCCAAGCTAACCCTACTGGCATGATCATGAGCATACTAAAGATAATAAACTGTTGCGGAAGCTAAATCATACTTAAAATAAAAATATGGAGAATACCCATATGTTAAAACTGAGATATATGAAAACTGATGAGTTTAATACAAAGAAAATATTAACTCACTACTAAGCTGAAACTAACTATGTCTGAAATAAGCCTCTAAACTGGACTAGAAATACTGGAATAAGCCCCATCTTAATCTAGCAAAAACTGAAACTAAAAGACTAAAAGACTGAAATGAAACTCATAATTATTGTCCTCGGAGAATGAGGACTCACCAATAAATCTACTTAACTGGAGATCGGAAATCGATCTATGCGTCATCTGGATGCTGAGAACCTTAACCTACATCAAGAGAAGATGTAGCGTACGTATGCGTCAGTACTTGAAGGTACTGAGCATGTAGGATACAGTAAAGCTGAAATAAAACATAACTGAACACGCACAAAAAAAAGTATAGAAATCTGAACATGATATAGAGAATTCTGAGTGAACTGAATGCAATGACCAATTTACAACATGCTTAAAGTGAATACTGAATATACTAATAAATGGTCAATGCAAGAGAGTCTGACTGAACTGTGGCAGCTACTAATAACCGATACTTAAACCACATGAGCAAAATGTGGAGTCCGATGTATACGCCACATCGAGAGGACCCAATATACCCTGCCAAAGGTATAAAGGCATGCTGGCGTGATCACTAAACTGATGCCCATAGAGGGGACTTACAACATACTTGGCTAGTAGTTCTAGGACTATTGGGTACGTTGAACCCTAGTCCAACTCGGTATTATGCTACTCCCATTGATTTATGTAGTTAACTGATTATGTCTGAATTTCTATAAATATTGGATAGCTAGAAACATAACATACAAACTGAGAATGCAACATTTAATCTGATAATGATGCATTAAAAACAGAGGCATGTATATCTGAAGTAACTGAAATATATGACGTAGCATGTGTAATTCAAGAACTAAAGAAATACAAAGCTAGGGTTTTGTAATTCATGCGATAATCAGAATAATAACTTTACAATCTGATCTGGAACATATATTTAATAAATTCGTGAAGTTCTATCAAAGTTCTAGAAACCCTAGGTGTAATCATAATAAGGGAATCAAGAACTGACTGAAAACTAGGGACCCAGTGGGTAAACGGAACCCACTAGTGAAATCCCACATATCTGGTGATGAACTTCACGGAAAAATACTTAGGTTTCGGGGCTGGAACTGCTGGAACCTTGTTGCGTTCCTGACTAGGGTACTTGACCTTTTTTCTCCTTTCTTGCTTCTAAATTTCTAACTTTTGATTTATGATTTGACTTAGGTAAGTTTTAGTTATGTTTCTAGGCTTAAACTGACTAAAAAATGATGATTTAGGGTCATAACGACGTATCTTAGTGTTTAAACGAAGTGGAAAAGACCAAAAGACCCCTGTGTAAGTCCTGTCAGACCAAATGACGACCTGGACAGATGGTCCATCGTTCAATTGACGATCTGTCGTTTAATCGATGGTCCGTCGTTTGGTCTATAGATTGGGCCTATTCGACAGGCCTTTACTAAAACGGGCATAACGTTTTACTCGGAGCTCTGATTTTAGCAAGGTCGGTGGTAATGGAAAGATAATTCAATTATCTATCTTTTAGTATGTCATGGGTCACCTAATTCATTATGTGATAAAAGGTATGATCATTTGAAGTTTACCCAACTACATTTCCCCCATTACTGTCTGCTAGTTCCCACCTACGGACCGTGCTGGTCATCCGTGGTCCTTGTCAGAGAGTGTCGGTAAGGGAGTGTCAATCCACGGTCACGGACTAGGACCATAGTATGACCTACGGACTGTAGGTCTGTCTGTCGATCAAGACATGACCGTTTTTTCTGGCTGAGTTTTGGGAGTCTCTGGTCACATCGACGGATGTGCAGGACGGACCTTGGGTCAGGCTACAGTCTGTCGATGGTCACGTTGGTTGCACCTGCAGATTTTTCTCAAAAACTGATTTTTGGTGTGTTTTGGCTACGGGGTGTTACCTTATCTCCCCCTTGGGAACATTCGTCCTCGAATGAAGACTAAACTAGCTGATATAGAGGGAGAGATCTGCAAACCCTACTACTAAACACTGAGAACTGAGTTTCTGACTGAATTGAGTTTCGAGAACATGCAAATACGTTGAAGATGCAAGTACAAACTTAGGGAACATGATTCTAATACTTAATTCACGCATGAATGACTGGAAAATTGAAGAGGAACTATTACCTCAATCTAGAGTGGAATCAGAATGAAAGAGGTGAGGATACTTGGCTTTCATGGCTGCTTCTGCTTCCCAAGTATCTTTCTCTATGGACAGACTCCTCCACAAAACCTTGATTGAAGCTACTTCTTTATTTCTCAACCTTTTAACCTGACGGTCAAGAATCTAAACTGGTACATCCTCATAAGAAAGACTATCTTTCACCGCCACACTCTCTAATGGCACTATAGAGGCTGGATCACCCACACACTTCTTCAAGAGCGAGATGTGGAAGACCTGATGCACTGCTGCTAAGTATGTTGGTAATTCTAACTCATATGCCACCTTGCCAATCCTTTTCAAGATTTTGTAAGGGCCTACATATCTAGGACTGAGCTTCCCTTTTTTGCTAAATCTCATCACCCCTTTCACAGGTGACACTTTCAGAAAAACCCAATCATCAACTTGGAATTCTAGCTCCCTCCTCGTTATATCTGCATAAGATTTCTGACAACTCTGGGCTGTCTTAAGTCTATATCTAATGAGTTGCACTTTCTCCATAGCATAATAGACTGAATCTGGACCTATCAAAGATGCTTCACTTACTTTAAACCAACCAACAGGAGATCTACATCTACGCCCATACAAAGCCTCATAAGGGGCCATCTGAATGCTGGAATGGTAGCTATTATTGTAGGCAAACTCAATAGAAGAAAGGTGATCATCCCAACTACTTTTGAAATCGATCACACAAGCTCTCAACATATCTTCTAGGGTATGAATGGTGCGCTCTGCCTGTCCATCCGTCTGCGGATGAAATGTTGTGCTAAGGTTAACTTGAGTACCAAGACCCTTCTGAAATGACTCCCCGAAATGAGAGGTAAACTGAGGACCTCTATCTGAGATGTAGACAAAGGAACCCCATACAACCTCTGAATTTCATTAATCTAAAGCTTGGCATAGTCCTCTGCCAAATTTGTAGTCTTGATCGCCAAAAAGCGAGAAGACTTAGTCATCCTATCAACTATCACCCAAATGGAGTCATGTTTTCTGCGAATACGCGGTAACCCTGTGATGAAATCCATATTGATCACTTCCCACTTCCACGTAGGAATGTCGATCTCTTGAGTCATACCCCCTTGTTTCTGATGTTCTACCTTGACTTACTGATAATTGGGGCACTTACTCACAAAATCTGCTATATCCCTTTTCATGCCATTCCACCAATAGACTTCCCACAGATCGCGGTACATCTTAGTGGCAACTGGATGAATAGAATATCTGGAGTTATGGGCTTCTGCAAGAATATGTTGTCTCAACTCACCAACATCCGGAACACACAATCTACCCTGGTAGCGAAGTACACCATCACCCCTTGGGAGAAAACCTCCACTCTCTAATTATGGACTGCACCGTTAAGTTCAAGCAAGATTAGATCACTGTATTCCTTTTCCTTAACCTCCACTACCAAAGAAGAAATTGCCTCATTCTGAACTGTTACTCCACTGTCTGATATACTCATAAGGCGAACTCCTAAGCGAGCAAGACTGTGAACATCCTTCACTAGATCCTTACTTTCTTCCTGAACATGGGCTACGCTACCCATAGATAGTATACTAAGAGCTTCTGCCACTACATTCGCCTTACCAGGATGATAATGCACACTCATATCATAATCCTTAAGGAACTCAAGCCATCTCCTCTGGCGAATATTCAACTCTTTCTGGGTGAACACATATTGAAGGCTCTTGTGGTCACTAAACACATTTACATGAACACCATACAAGTAGTGTCTCCAGATCTTGAGTGCAAACACCACTGCTGCAAGCTCGAGGTCATGAGTTGGATAGATCTTCTCATGCACCTTAAGTTGTCTAGAAGCATAAGATATAACCTTATCTTGTTGCATCAACACACAACCAAGGCCAAATCTGGATGCGTCGCAATAGATCACATAAGCATATGACCCCTCTGGTAGAGTCAAAACAGGAGTTGTAGTCAATCTACTTTCCAACTCTGCAAAACTTTTCTCACAATGATCTGACCTTTGAAACTTGACCATATTTTGAATCAACCTAGTCAATGGTGAGGATATGGATGAAAATCCTTCCACGAACATTCTGTAATAAACCTCTAGGCCTAAGAAACTTCTGATATCTGTAGCAGAGTTAGGTCTGGGCCATTGTTTCACTGCTTCTATCTTCTATGAATCCACTCGGATCCCTTCGCTAGATACAACGTGACCAAGGAAAGCAACGTATTGTAACCAGAACTCACATTTGCTAAACTTAGCAAATAATTGGCGATCGTTGAGAGTCTGTAGAACAATTCTCAAATGACTTGCATGTTCTTTCTCATTCCTAGAGTAAATGAGGATATCATCAATGAGAGGATGACGAACAATTCCATGTACTGTTTGAACACTCTGTTCATCAAATCCATGAAAGCTGCAGGAGCATTGGTTATTCCAAATGACATAACTACAAATTCATAATGACCATACCAAGTTCTGAAGGCTATTTTCAGAATGTCACTATCTCTGACTCTGAGTTGATGATAACTCGATCTGAGGTCTATCTTTGAGAAATGGCTAGCACCTTGAAGTTGTTCAAACAAGTCATCAATCCTGGGGATGGGATACTTATTCTTGATTGTGACCTTTTTCAACTGCGTATAGTCAATTCACATTCTTAGAGAACCATCTTTCTCCTTTATGAACAACACTGGTGCACCCCATGGGGAAATTTCTGATGAAACCCTTATCTAGAAGGTCTCTCAACTGCTCTTTCAATTCCTTAAGCTCTGCAGGAGACATTCTATAAGGAGAAATAGAAATAGGCTGGGTATTTGGAAGGAGATCAATTCCAAAGTCGATTTCCCTTTTGGGAGGAATTATGGGAAGATCTTCCGGAAAACACTTCTGGAAACTCATTGACTACTGGAACTGACTCAAGAGTTGGGGTTTCAGAGCTAGAATCCTTAACCCGAACTAGATGATTGAGATAACCCTTACATATCATCTTTCTGGCCTTAAGGTAAGAAATGAATGGACCCATAAGCGCTAGGCTACTACCCTTTCATTAAAAGATTGGTTCGTCTGGAAACTGAAAACGAACAATCCTAGTCCTACAATCAACTGAGGCATAACATGAATGTAACCAATTCATACCTAGAATGACATCGAAGTCTACCATTTCTAACTCTACAAAATCTATTGAGGTGACTTTTTGAGAGATTGTGGCTGGGAAATTTTTGTATACCCGTCTAGCTATAACTGGGTCAGACTGGAGTAGAGACTGAGAAAGTGTCACGACTGGAATCTAGACCCCAGACGAGACCGGCGTCGTTGACCTCTCAGAGGTCGCAGACAATCCTACTTACGTCATTCTTACTTTACATAGGTTAATTTTAGCGGAAAATTTGAAACTTTTTGTTTCTAAACATTTCTAATACATTCGTAATGCGTTCAACATCAACCATCTAGTCATTAAGAGATAATCAAATAAAAGAAATAGTTCAATAACATAATTGTATAATTGCCAAAATGGCACCCATACATAGTCCGAATAAAATAAGAAAGAAACGCTAGTGGAACATGCTCCACTAGCTCAACTCCTAAACTAAGCTAGAACATAAACAGTAGCATCCTCGAAAGCATGAGGACCTACCAAAAACCGGATGAATGCTGGACGTCCGGATAACTGCAGCGATGATCCTGTAGCTCTACCGTCCACCTGTGCCTGCACCTAAAATAGTAGAGTTTGTATAGGGTTAGTACACACTTGTACTAAGTATGGGTATATGCAAGCACACACCAAGGACATGCATGAGAAAGAATAGCTCTTTCCTAACAACATGATTTTTGGAAGTCAAGTCAGTGGACTTGCCAAATTGAGATTAGGAAAGTTTCCAAATTTTGATTAGGAAAGTAAGTGAGCTTTCCAAATATGGATTAGGAAAGTGATATCATGAGAATAACATACATCATCATACTTTTCACATTTGCACACAGCACATAACATTTACACATAGCACATATCATATAGCATACAGTACATTTTACATGTAGCACATAACTTTTTTCATATTATTTACTCATATACCATGAGACCTTGGAATCATGGACTTGACATTAAGACATCCCAGAAATGAGGGCTCAACATATGGGACCTCAACTAGGGAGTCTTCATTAGCAAACACAGAGTCTGCTTCATTCATTCATATGTACTTCATTTCATTTCGTTCATAGTCCAGTGTAACCACCGGTTATTCCTAGGATGTAGTTTAAGACTTTCATTAGGTTCGTTGTGCAATGACCAAGAATGACCTAATGTCATTACTTGAATCTAACTCACCTTTTGATTATCCTATCCTAACACCTTTGGTATCATTCATTTCATTATGTACATCATTTGAGGCTGGCCTCATTCATTCATTGGGAACTTTAACTTTAACCGACATAGATCATGTAGGAATCATGAATTCAGTGTCCCTCCCCCCAACGAAAAGAGGTGGGAATCACCGGCCAAGTGATTCCAATAACAGGCCTAGCGGACATGGGAATTGGTAACCCGCCAGATCTCTATATTGGCCATAATAGGGTCGAAACTAGGAGATAGAGGAGACCCATACCCGGCAAGCCGGACAGTGCCATCTCATGAGAGTTCGTGAACCTCCTCCTTTCCCGAAATAATCATCATCATCACCGCTCATAGCTAAGTCTAATCGGTGCGCATTATAAAGTTCCATGACATTCATCTCATACGTCACGGAAGCTGGCTTCTAGTATGAAGGAGCACATAGCTCATTAGATGATTTCTCATCTCATCATTCGTATTGAGTGTGTTGAGCTCAATACTCTCATTAGAGTGTTCATAGAGACTGGTCTCTTCATTATCTTACACTCTCATAGGTGAGTACATATTGGTAACATTTACTTAGGCTCATTTGAGATTGCTCTCATCATTTACATTACCTCACATCATGTTGTCACCACATTCATTAACATTAGCACATTTGCTCTTCACAATTACTCACCCCTTTTTACGTGAATGTTCACTTCATCATATGCCAATGCACTTGGCCATTTGGTGTGTTTCACACCCTTACTTAACCCTTCTAGGGTTTCATTATTTCATTGTTCATTTCATCATTTCATTGTTCATCTCATCATATGCCAATGCACTTGGCCGTTTAGTGTATTTACACTCATACTTAACCCTTCTAGGGTTCATCATTTCATTTCATATATCTTAGGTTCACTTACTTTGAACGTATGTTAGACTTATGTGTCTATACATACAAGCCATGAGGCTTCATTCGTAATTTGTTAAGTGATTATTACATTCCTAAGATTACGTAGTACAAGACTTATGTATCTTGTATTTATGCCAAGATCTTGAATTTGATCAAAGTGGGTGGCATTATTCTTGTACGTTTGTTCACGTATGACTTTTGTATCAATACGGAAGTTTGGGCAAGGAAATCCAAGTCTTGAATCAATTGAATGTCATTTACATTATTAATTGATTTCATTCTAATATTCATAACATTTTAACTCTAAGTCAAACCACAATATTTACATTAAAGGCTTACTTTTCTAATTACAATCTCTCTTGCATTGGCCGATGGGTTGCGGGTTCAAGCCCCCACAACCCCATTTCATTTTCCTTTTATTAGTTTCGGCCTATGGGAGACTTTGGGACCCGAGGTCGAGTCCCCTCAGCCACACTACAATTCTCCTTTATTTTTCTTTCCCTTCCATTCGCTTAAGGCTGAGAGGTTGTGGGTTCGAACCCCCACAACCTCTTTATTTATTCTCCTTTTTAAAAGTTGACTTATTTGAGTTGACTGTGAGGTTGTGGGGTCGAATCCCCACAGCATCATTTTTTTTTCTATTATCTCCCTCATCCGTATAGAGGTCGTGGGTTCGAATTCCACGCCTCTCAAAACTTTTTTCTTTATTTTTCCTTTCCTTGGTTTCTAACCGAGAGGGTGTGGGTTCGAACCCCACCCCTCTCATTTCTTATTTTCTTTTCTTCACCCTTATTTCTCAACCAAGACAAGTTCGAATCCCCCTCACCACACGAATTTTCCTCTTCTTTAATTAAACTTTTCTTTTGATTTTAAAGGGGTGAGGTCTCGGGTTCAACCCTCAATGACCTCACCTAATTTTCTTTATTTTTCTTGGCATTCTACACATCTTAATTTGGCAATGATATATCAACCAATTGCTGGAAATTCAAGTAACTCCTTTACTCATTTTTTTTATCTTCATTTGTTAGTAAATTCATAGGACAATACAAAGTTCGTTTGGTACGTTCTTT